>JAAAKG020010400.1:0-21058 GCA_010014905.2 Druon quercuslanigerum
GGGGGGGGGGGGGGGGGGGGGGGGGGGGGGGGGGGGGTGGGGAGGGGGGGGGAGGGGAGGGGATGGGATGGGATGGGATGGTTCAAAGGGAATAGCCAGGAAAATAAATAAAGAAGGGGAATTGGATGTTTCGTCTACTTATATTCATTAAATAAAAAATACACCCAAAAGTTTCGAACTTTTTATCATAAAGCGATAAACAACAGAGATAAAATGTTTTTAAAGCAAGTAATACAATTTTTCAAAAAGCTATTCAGGAAGTTGATAAATCGAGCAATTATCACATTTAAAACCGTGAGAAGGTAGAGTACCAGCAGATAAAAGTAACTAGGTAATAAAAAGAGTCTGAATAGTCTAATTATCAGGAGGTCCAATAGGGGCGGTCAGACTCATTTAGATCATATCGTGAGAAAAATATGCTTTAAAGGAACCATTTTTTTATCTTTTTTAAGTACTGGCTGTGAGGGAAAAACATGCTCGAGGCGTCTTTGACCCTGCTTTTCTGGAAAAAAGCGTTCCTATATGTCAGAATTACCTTTACTTTCTCCTGAGGTCTGCAAATATTTACATTGCAGGGGATGTAATTCCTGAATTTATAACTGATGTACGCTTGGAGAAATCACAAAAAATCTGACGTTGAATGCTATTTTTGTCCATTTTCAATTAGGTTCTATTTTTACAGTTTAATCTCGATAAGAAAGTGTTGGGTTTTTGGGAAAATTGAATTTCGCGGATTTCATCAAATCTCGACGTTTGAATGAAAGTTAAGTTTTTTTTATTTTTGGTTCAGAATTTATTTCTTTTGGTCAAAAATTCAATCACGTGGTGGAAGATACAACTGCTTTTTTTAAAATAATTTTTTTTAAGATTCATATCTTTTGTTAAAACTTTATTTTTGAAATAAGATTAATTTTTGTAACAAATCATTTTCTATTAATTTTCTTTGTTGAAAATGTAAATTATATATTTTTTGTTTAAAAATGATATATTTAATTGAAAATGTGTGATTTTTGTTTAAAAATTGAACTGTTTGTTTTAAATTGTTTTTTTGATTTAAAATTAATATTTACGCGTATAAAATGCAACCGTTTTACAGAAAATTAATTTTTGTTTTTTTAAAAATTAATATTATTGTCTAAAATGCATATGTTGGGTTGAAAATTCAACTATTTTGTAAAAAATTAGGATATTTATTTTAAAAAATTTGTCTATTTAAAGGAGATTTTTTTTCATAAATCATATTTGCAGGTTAAAATAAAACTGTTTTGTAGATAATTCGACTTCATATCTTCAATATTCAATAATTTTATAAAAATTTTGTCTTTTTTGGTTAAAAATTGCTATACTTGGTCGACAGTGGGATTGTTTGGTTAAAAGTACTTTTCAAAGATTCATCTCTTTCAGTGAAAAATCAACGTTTCTCTTGAAATTGTCTTCTTTCGTTTGTTAAAAATCCATTTTTCCTTGAAACTATAATTACTCCATTTACGTTTAAAAATTCACTTTTTATTTTTTTAGTTGAAAATTGAACTATTTTGTTGAAAATTTATATTCTTTAGTAATAAATTTTTCTTCTTTAGTAATAAATTACTCCTCCTTGTGGAAAATTCATCTATTTGGTTGAGTGTTTTAAATTAAATATTTTTATTTTTATTTTTTTGTTGTTGAAAACTTACCTTTTTTGTAGGATGGGATGGGATGTCTTTTTAACGATTTGTTTGAAAATTCAACGATAGTATTGAAAACCTTTTTTTTTAGAAAATTTAAAAATCTGGTCTAAAATTTAACTATTTAGTTGAAATCAAACTTTTTTGTAAAATAATCAAGAATTTAGAACTATTTGGTTAAAAATGCAAGTGTTACAATTAAAAACAAAATGTTTTGTAGAAAATAATTTTTTTTGTAAGTTACCAAATTTGGATAACATTGAAGAATCTGGATGCAAATTCAAATATATTTTCAAAGTTTTTGTTGAACATTTAAGTTTCTTTGGAAATTACCGAATTTTGATAAAATTCAATAATCTGGATGCAAATTAAACTATTTTGTTGAAAATTACATTCTTTTTTAGAAAATTCAATAATTTAGATGAAAATTTAAGCACTTTTATTTAAATTAAACTGGTTTGTTAAAAATAAAAATTATTGTAGAAAATTCAAGAGTTTTTATGAAAATTTAACCATCTTGTTGTCCATATCTTTTATTGAAACTAGATTTTTTAAATGATAATCATTTCAGTTAAAAATTATTTTCTATGGTTGATAATTTAACTATTATTATTTTTGTTTAAAAATTCAACCGTTTTTTTTGTAATTTTTTTTTTTGTTAAAAATTAATATTTTCGTGTAGAAAATGCAACCGTTTTGCAGAAAATTGATTTTTGTTTTTTTCAAAATTATCATTTTTGTTGAAAATCCATACCTTCGGTTGAAAATACAACTATTTTGTAAAAAATTAGAATATTTATTTGCAAATTTGACTGTTTATTAGAATTTCTTTTCATAAATCAAATTTTTCAATTAAAATACAACTGTTTTGTAAATAATTCGATTCTATACCTTTAAAATTTAATAATTTTATAAAAATTATGTCTTTTTGTTTAAAAATTGCAATACTTGGTTGACACTTGAAATGCTTGGTAAAAAATTAATTTTTGTAAAATTCACCTCTTTGAGTAAAAATTCAACTTTTCTCTTGAAATTGTCTCCTTTTGTTTGTTAAAATCCATTTTTTTCTTGAAAATATAAATATTCCATTTATAGTGAAAAATTCATTTTTTATTTTACAGTTGAAATTTGAACTATTTTATTAAAAATTTATCTTCTTTAGTAATAAATTAATCCTTCTTGTAGAAACTTCATCTATTTGGTTAAAGCTTTTAAATTAAATATTTTTCTTTTCCTTTTTTCTTTGAAAATTTAATTTTTTTGATAGAAAATTTAACTAATAGTTTAGAAATTCGTGCATTTTAATTAAAATTTCTTTCTATAAGAGAATTTATACTTTTTGATTAAAAAGTTATCTTTGTAGGTGAAAATTTTAGCCCTTTGGTGAAAAATTTCTATATTTTGTTAAAAATTATTATTATTTTTAGATTCTCCAAATTAAAGGTCATGTTCGTTAAACAGATATTTCTGACCAATATTGAAAAATTTTGAGCATTTTCAAAATTTGAAGAAAAAAAGTTTTTGAATTTTTTTGAAACATTCAGAAGCATGAAAAAGTAATTTTAAATTATTCTAATAGCATCTTAAATTTTGATAAAAATTAAAAATAGAAAAATTATCAGCAAAAAAATTATTTTTTCTCATTGATTAGGAAATTTTTTTTAAAAATTTGACTACATCTCAAGTAGATCTTAAAACTATACCAGTTAAGTTTTTTAATCAGAAAAAAATCAAAAATTTGGACAATTTTAATATTTAAAAACAACATTTTTTGAGAATTTTGCAAATTTTTTTCCAAGATAGTTTTAATTTTGAGAAAAATTAAAAAAGTTATATATTCCTAAAATTTAAAAAGCTTTCGAAAAATAGAAAAAAAATTAATAGACAAAATTTGTTCAGCCCGCAAATATATATTTTGTTAATAATTATCTTTTGTCAGGACAAATTATTTTTGTCTTAATCGTAAAAAATAACATTAATAATAAAAAGTAAAATTATTGGACAAACTGCAAAAGTTACGGAAAAAATGTTTACTTGAAAAAATCTCCAAATTTTTTCAAATAGAAAATTACATATTCCTAAAACTGTTTGCGATGCGAAATACCTATTGACAAGAAAAATTTTTTATCTAAAAAAGATCTGCAAATTTATTTAAGGCCATTATTTTAAATTTCAGTCAAACAACGTTGGATATAAAAAAATGTGAACAACAACGTAAAATACAAATTGTTTAATAAAAAATTTACAGAAGATTAAATAAATTTATATCAGGTTTTACAGACTAATAACTAAATTTCGCGCTGAATGTGACTCTTATGTAATACAAATAAAATATAAGATAAATAAATACAAATAAGATAGCGTTTGAGAAAAATGTTTTATAATCGAAGAACGTGATGAAGCTTTCATTATTTACAGTAATAGTCAAATTATATAATTACACATTGATAAATTTTTCCTCCATTGAGAAAGAATGAAGATTCTCTATACTCTCTTCATTTCCTTAGCAGTTATCCTCAATTCTATTGGTAAATATAATAATAAAAATAATGAAAGAGAGAGAAAGAATGGGATTTGATTGGTTGACTTCTTATTTTTCTTTTCTCTTTTTTATTTTTGTCTAAATGTTTTTTTTCTTTTTTAGGAAACTTTTGATCTTTTTATTTTGCAATAGAAATATTTCTTGGTTTTATTCTCAGTAATCGTATACGTTAACATTTTTAATAGTTCTAGAGCTCCTAATTCTTTTGAAAAACCACTTTTTTGCATGATGATCATTTCTAAATTTCGATTTGAAAATTGCACACAGTCAAGAACAACGTAAGATTTCATTATTCAATGAAAAATGAAGACCCTCTTTCTTCTGTCAGGATTAAGTTCACAGTTTGAGTGTTTGCCTAATGGTGCCCCTATTCCTGGTGTTCCTCGTTGCCGACATTCTTACTCTCCTGACGACCATTTTCCTGACAGTTATTTTCTTCCTGATAGACCTCATTCTCTGGGGCCTACTGTCAGGTCTCCGCCTCCTGTTGATCCTCCTCTTCGCGTCAGGTCAAGGTCTCCTGCCAGGCGCGTGTCTCCTCCTGCCAGGCGCGTGTCTCCTCCTGCCAGTCGCATGTCTCCTC
Source organism: Druon quercuslanigerum (assembly GCA_010014905.2). Lineage (NCBI taxonomy): Eukaryota > Metazoa > Arthropoda > Insecta > Hymenoptera > Cynipidae > Druon > Druon quercuslanigerum. Next base: position 4,793 of record JAAAKG020010400.1, read on the forward strand.
CTGCCAGGCGCGTGTCTCCTCCTGCCAGTCATATGTCTTCTCCTGCCAGATATCGTTCTTTACTCATAGTCGGATTTACTCTTGATCAACTCGGATTCATTAGGCTTATCCCCAACTAGAATCCGAACCAGATATTCGAAATTCGGCGATACACTTTCCCTGATGATAAGCCAATTGAATTAAAAGGAGCACGTGGAATCCCTGCGCCCATGCCAACTGAAGAGCGATATGTTTAAGCAACATCCAATGGTGACGTCCTGGCAATATTAGAGCATAATAACGTAATTCTTCGTGGAATATACACCGAGATGAAATCAATGAAGCTCCCACAGGCTACAAGTCGCCAATAAAGAAGCTGTTTAGAGTAGTACATTTAGAAGACATGTAAAATATTACTTTATTTTTAATGTTCTATTTAGTAAACGTAAATGCTTTGTTGAATTAAAAATATCATTTTTCAGGTGAATTATTTATCCTTTTTTTATTATAATTTATAATAATAATAATTTTCAGAATTCATCATTCTTTAATCCTTGATGGTAAAAACAACGAAGAAATAAATTTTTTTTTGTAGTAAAAAAAATATATCTTGTCACTTTCAATGTCATTTAATGCCACATATTATTTGAGTCTTCACTACTAAAAATTGTTTTCTTTGAAAGATAATATTTTCTCAAAGTTACGCCTTAAAAATCATCAGATTTCAGAAATATTGAACATTACAAACTCAACAAAGGCCCTAAATTCTTCATTTTGAAAGATTGATATCATATACAGCAATTGTGTTGTTTATTATTTTTTATTGTTATTGCAATATCCATGATGGTCTGTGTTTTAGTTAAACACTTAGAAAAATAAATAAATTAAAGTTGAAAATATTTGACAGTAACATTTTAGGAATAAGTGCTTATCAGTCAGTCATTAACAAATTTTCATTTCAATACCAACAAAAGATTTAATACTTTACGAAAAATAGATAATCTTTTTTTGTTCTTGCAGAGTTAAGTTCCCAATTCGAGTCTGTACTTAATAGTGCCTCTCTCTCTGTTGTTCCTCGTTACCAATCTTCGTACTATCCTGAAGAAAATTTTACAGAAAATTCTCTTTTTTTTGACAGACGTAATGCTTAAGGTCCTCCGATCAGGTCTCCTGCACCTTCCGAGATTCTTCTTCGTGCCAGGTCAAGGTCTCCTCCTGCCAGTTGCAGTTCTTCTCCTGCCAGTTGCAGGTTTTCTCTTGCCAGACATCGTTCGTTACTCATACTTGGATTCACAATGGATGAACTTGGATTTATCAGGCTCATTCCCAACTCAAAAAATCCGTACCGGGTATTCGAAATTCGCAGATTCACTTTCCCTGAATGCGATCATCAGAGAGATGAGTTTCAAATTTTGTTTGCTAGATGGCAAAGCTTTTTTCGGCTTTTATTATTACTTGGATTTCTCAACTTTTGAAATTAAAAAATTAATTTCAAGATAAAAGTAGCATTTAAAAAAAAAACAGTTTTAATTTTTAGTTACCATACCAATCCCGTGCTTTTTTCAACCCAGTTTTTATACTTTATTATACTTTCAAAAAGAAAAGAAACGAAAAGTAGCAAATGAAGTAAAAACAACTGACATTAAAAAAATGAAAGACGGAAAGAAAAGCAGATAGAAGGCATGTCTTCTCCTGCCAGACGTCCTTCACTCATAATCGGATTTAATCTTTAATCCGAATTTAATCATCAGCATAAAAAATTTCCGAGCTTTAATTTTACTTAACCCATACAAGCTATATTTTCCTAGAAAAGAAAAGAATTCTTCTCATTTGATAAAAATAAAAAAGATGAAAGAAAAATGAAAAGGCAAAACAATTGTCTTCAGAAACAAAATTGTCGGATTCATTTCTACTATTATCAAACCTTAATAGAAAATATTTTTTTTTTAATAATCACCAACGTTTTGGCACCCAAACAGCACCCCTACCAAGCCCAAACATGAAGAAGAAACAAATAAACAATAAAAAAATCGTGCAGGCAGGAAAATCAACAAAACCACCACCACCTTCTCCCTGACACCCCAAAAAAATTTAGTGAATATTTTTTACAAATGTTTTACATTTTGGTTTAATAATAATAAAAAAAAAAGACGAAAGAAATAATAAAAGGAAGGGAACTTGGTTGGATGCCTGCTCATTTTTCTTTCCTATTTTTTAATTTTCTACAAACAATACATTTTTTCTTTTCTTTTTTAAGAAAATTTTTTATCGTTTTTCAAATTTCAATAGAAACATTTTATGGTGGTTGTCAAAATTTGGTCGTTAGAATCTTGGTTTTATTTTCAGGAATTCTGCAGATAAACTTGATTCTTGAACGATAAATAGAATTTAGAATTTGATTTTAATCTCATTTAAATTTCTTAAATTTTTGTATTTATTAATCACTATTCAAATAATGTGTATGTTGATCAGCTAAATTAATATCAGAGAACTGAAATATGGTATTATTGTGTACTTCCATTTCGAATTTATCATATTTAAGCATATATGAATATTCATTTCACTTTTTATTTTCTCTTATAATTATTCAGAGATGAAAGATTTCCTCCCTTCAGTTTCGCAATGTGCTGATACATGCCTGGAGCTCTTTTGCGTTTCTGATATTTCAGAGTTGAGAAACAGATGACACCTCAAGAAAACTGACGATCCCTAAATGTTCTAACTAGGCAAATTACTTTTGAAAGAATTATATAGCCTTTTTATTATAATTATTGATAATAATTTTTCAATTTATTTATCCACTTTTGTTCGAATTGTTTAATTTGTAAAGCTTAAAATTGGTTTAAATCTCGTATTTTGTATCCCTTCCTATACTACATCTATCAATGTCTATCTTTTTCTGTCTCTTTGTCAATATAAATTTTTGCCGCTAGGGGGCTGCCGGTAAAAGCCACCACCAAGTGAAATCAGTCTTTGGGCCTATAAGTACAATCTAAAATTAATAATTAATTAATCTCTCTCCCTTCCGATATCTCTTTCGCTTCTTTCTCTTCTCTACCTCACGCGCTATCCCTCTCTCCCTCTCTTATATCAATCTCGTACTCTCCCTCTCTTATCTCTCTCTCTCTCTCTTGTTCTCTTCCTTCCTTTCTCTCCATTCTTCACTCTCACACTCACACTGACCCTCTGACAGTATTATCAGTGTATAGCGGCATGCTCTCTTATATACTTCTATATACTTCTACCTCACACGCCATCTCTCTCTTCCTCTCTCATATTTCTCTATCCTGTTTTCTTCCTTTCTTTCTTTCGATTCTTCGTTCTGACACTCACACTGAGACTCTGACAGTAATAGCAGTGTATAGCGGCATGCGCTCTTATATACTTCTATATACTTCTCTACCTCACACGTTATCCCTCTCTCTTGTTCCCTTCCTTTGTTTCTTTCAATTATCCGCTCTTACACTCACACTTAGTCACTGACAGTATTAGCAGTGTATAGCGGCATGAGCTCTTATATACTATCCCTCTCTCCCTCTCATATCAATCTCGTGCTCTCCCACTCTCATATATATCTCTTGTTCTCTTCCTTTCTTTCTTTCCATTCTTCGCACTCACACTAAGACTCTGACAGTATTAGCAGTGTATAGCGGCATGCGCTCTTATATCATTCTATATACTTGTCTACCTCACACGCTATCTCTCTCTACCTCTCTCGTATCAATATTGTCCTCTTCCTCTCTCATCTCTATCTCTTGTTTTCTTCCTTTTCTTCTTTCCATTCTTCGCTCTCACACTCACACTGACTCTTTGACAGTATTAGCAGTGTATAGCGGCATGCGATCTTATATATATTCTGTGTACTTTTCTACTGCATATGCTATCCCTCTCTCCCTCCCTCATCTCTCTCTCTCCCTCTCTTTTTCTCTTGCTTTCTTTCGTTCCATTCTTTCCTTTCACACTCACACTGAAACTTTGACAGTATTAGCAGTGTATAGCGGCATGCGCTCTTATATACAGCAGAGTATAGCGGCATGCGGTCTTCTTTTAGGTCGTATTTCATTCACGTGCTAACTGTTTTCAATGAAAATAATTATTCATTTCGAAACCACTCTCAAATCGACTAATTAATTCGAGAAATATTTCAACAATTTTTGATGTTCAGAAAGTTAAAAAAAACCACTTCAATTTGCATCATCTAAAGTTTTGGAAATAACTAACGAATTGGTAACTAGCTACATTTTTTTCAGTAACAGTAACTGTAAAAAAATTTATTTTCTAGCTATTTTCATAGTATAGGGCACAAGTATCTTTTGAGACAATCAATTAATTTTATTGCTTCTTCAACTATTTTTTTAGTTTCATTATTTAAATTGTGGTGGCAATTAGCCATAGATCTTTTTTAATAACAAGTGTACCATCTGGTTGAAAATAAACTTTTTTTGAAAATTCGTCTATTTTGGATTGAAACTTCAACGTTCTGGTTTTTTTTCTGTCTTAGTTGCAAATGCATCTATTTTGTTGACATTTTTTTTTTGGTTGAATGTAACTATCTTTAATTTAAAATAAAAATATGTCTTGGCTGGAAAATCCACTATTAAATTTTATGAAGAAATCATTTTTGGCTGAAAACTGAACTGGAATGTTAAAAATTTTTTTTTATATTCAAGATTCATAATTTTAGCTGAAACTTCATTTTTTTCTATAAAAAATTAACTATTTTGTTAACTTTTTTTGTTTGAAAATTCATTGTTTCGAATAAAAATTTAGGCATTCCATTTTTTGTTTAAAATTTATATTCGTTAATTGAAGATTCAACTATTTGGTTAAATGTTTCTTTTCTTTTATTTAAAGATTGATGTATTATGTTAAATATATGTCGTTTTTCGTAAAAAATGTATAATTATAGTTGAAACTTTGTCTGAAATAAAACTGAAATATCAGAAATATTTAGATATATTATGTGAGTCCTGGCCAAAACCTAGGACAGTGGGAGGGGGGGACTCCCCCAAGAAATTCTCGACACATGTATATTAGGGTGGCTAAAAAAACCTTTTTTTGGAGGGCAACGACCTCCCCTCCCCCCCCCCCGATTTTATTCCAAATCCGAGAAAAGAAATTCCGTAATTTTTATTTTTTTATTTTAACAGGTGCCGGTTTTGACTTAAAGTTTCCCATGTAAAATGCATGGGGAAAAATTAATTTTTTCAGTATTTGAAATAATTTTTCAAGTTTTGAAAAAAAATGACGGAAAATTATAGGAGCTTGTAAAAAATAAACCTACGAGGAATTTCATTTATCAGACATATGGGTTTGACACCCCTAACCCACCCCCACGAATATCTTATAACTACCCTTCGTCTTTTTTTATTTAAAATTATCAATATTGGTCTAGTGGAATAATAATTATCATTGGTCAATAATTTTTTAATTATCAAACAAATGGAATTTCTTTAAATAATTTTTTTCAAAAATTTGTTTCTTCCCCTCAAATTATGAGCCTAGTAGAATATTTAATAGCGTTCGTTCATCAATTTTAAATTATTTAAAAAAATTGAATTTGTTAAATAATTTGAAAAAAAAATTTTTTCCCAAAAAATTTATCATTATTGCTCTATTAGAATATTGAAAATCATTAGTTTATTAAATGTCAATTATTTAAAACAATGGAATTTGTTTCAATAATTTCGTTTCGAATTTTTTTCAAATAAAAATTATTGCTGTGGGTCTAGTGGAACGTTTATCAATATTGTTTCATTAAGTTTTAATTATATTAACAAATTATTGGTTGAATAGTATTATTAGTTGAAAATACTAATAATCTCTTGTTTAAAAAATTGTAAAATGTTTGAAAATAAATGTATGTCACCTGATGCAAATAAAGTAAGTAGTTCAACAAATTTTTGAAAAAAGCAACATTTTTACACAAATGGGATTTGTTTAAATAAATAAAAATTAATTAACTAATGTTATGAAATATTACACTAGACCAATAGTAATAGTTTTTATAAACAAATCTTTAGAAACATAAAAACAACAAATCACATTCGTTTAAACAATTGAAAATTAATGAACTAATCTTAATGTACATTCCACTAGACCAAAAGTAATAATTTTTTAGGGAATAAACGAATGTTCAAAAAAAATTATTTAAACAAATTCTATTTGTTTAAATAATCTCTTTCAGCAGAGCAAAGGAAAAAGCCTTTTTGCATAAAAAATTTCATTTTGAAAAAAATAACTAGTTACTTTTTTCGTGATGTAACGGTAACTAAAACTAGTTCTATTTAAAACGTGTTCTATCTTCGCTCCCAGCGGAGCAAAGGAGAAGATCTTTTTGCAGAAAAATTTTTATTTTAAAAACAATAACTACTTACTTTTTTCGTGACGTAACGGTAACTGAAACAAGCTCTATCTAAAACCAGTTTCATCTTCGCTCCCAGCGGAGCGAAAGACATCTTTTTGCAGAAAAAGTTTTATTTTAAAAACAATAACTAGTTACTTTTTTCGTGATGTAACGGTAACTAAAACTAGTTCTATTTAAAACGAGTTCTATCTTCGCTCCCAGTGGAGCTAAGGAGAACATCTTTTTTCAGAAAAATTTTTATTTTAAAAACAATAACTAGTTACTTTTTTCGTGACGTAACAATAACTAAAACGAGTTTTATTTAAAACCAGTTATATTTTCACTCCCAGCTAAGCGAAGGAGAAAATCTTTTGGCAGAAATTTTTTTTTTAAACAATAACTAGTTACTTTTTTGTGATGTCACGGAACTAAAACCAGTTTTATCTAAAAAGTAACTTACTTATCACTGATTAATTTTGTAATAAATTCCCAAACTTTTTCATAGATTCCCGGTTACGAAAGATAGAGAAAGAAATTGAAAAAAGAGATTGAAAGAACATGATTGAAATTGGAGATAACAAAAGATAGAATAGTTCAATTTTTGATGTAACGGTAACTAAAACGAGTTCTATTTAAAACCAGTTCTATCGTTTCTCCCAGTGGAGCGAAGGAGAAGATCTTTTTTAAGAACAATTTTTTTATAAAACAATAACTAATTACTTTTTTCGTGATGTCGCGGAACTAAAACCAGTTTTATCTAAAAAGTAACTTACTTATCACTGACTAATTTTGTAATAAATTACCAAACTTTTTGATTGATTCCCGGTTACGAAAGATAGAGAAAGAAATTTAAAAAAGAGATCGAAAGAACATGATTAAAATTGGAGATAAGAAAAGATAGAATAGTTCAATTTTTGATGTAACCGTAACTAAAACGAGTTCTATTTAAAACCAGTTCTACCTTCGCTCTCAGTGGAGCGAAGGAGAAGATCTTTTTGCAGAATTTTTTTTTTTTTAACAATAACTAGTCACTTTTTTGTCATGTAAAGGTAACTAAAACGAGTTCTACCTTAAACCAGTTATATCTTCGCTCCCAGTGGAGCGAAGGAGAAGATCTTTTTGCAGAAATTTTTTTGTTTTAAAACAATAACTAGTTACTTTTTTCGTGACGCAACGGTAACTAAAAAAAGTTCTACCTAAAAACAGTTCTGCCTTCGCTCCCAGTGGAGCGAAGGAGAAAATCTTTTTGCAGAACAAATTTTTATTTTAAAAATAATAACAAGTCACTTATTTCGTGATGTAACGGTATCTAAAACGAGTTCCATCTAAAACCAGTTCTATCTTCGCTCCCAGCGGAGCGAAGGAGAAGATCTTTTTGCAGAATTTTTTTTTGAAAACAATAACTAGTTACTTTTTTCGTGACGTAACGGTAACTAAAACAAGTTCTATCTAAAACCAGTTCTATCTTCGCTCCCAGTGGAGCGAAGAAGTAGATCTTTTTGCATAATTTTTAAGAAAAGATAGAATAGTTCCATTTTTCCCTATCCTTAAATTTCTATCTTTTTTAATTGTTCTACTTCCAGGAGGGAGGTTTAACATTTGGGGAAAATTTTAAGTATTTCGAGTGAATCCATCCTCTTTAAACATACCACTCAAGAACGCACTTAGCTTAAAAGGAGAATTTCGCATGGTGGTGGAAGCAATAAAGGGTTGTTTTCAATCTAATTATTTTCATTATTAAAGTCGATTATTTTACGGAGAGGACGTACAACGCAACCACGAACGAAAGCCTAAATCAGGCTTCCCGTCGACCTGGAGTGCAAAAGTTAGAGTAGAGCGAAGGCGCGTTTAAAAGTACTCAATTCGATTATTAATTTGATTATATACACATAGGGTCGCATCCTTAACTAAATACATACTGCATCGTACATTTCTGGTTACATAGTCTTCTACGGATAAAAATTAAATAAATAAAAAATATTTTAATTAATTTATTTTTTAATATATTTTATATTTATTATTTATTTATTCATAAATTATATAACGCATTTTTTGTTTATTATTTGCTCTTCTTTCATATTCAGGGTCATTCAAATCTATATTGCTAATCCAAACAGCTTTTAACTATTTTCTTGATAAGTAATTTTTGGTATTTTTTTTTTTTTTTAAATTCAATTACATGGTTGCAACTTGAAATAATTTTTAAAAATTTGGTTTTCTGATAAGAGATTCTTGATTTTAGATGAAGATGGTTTGATTAGAAATTTAAGTATTTTTTTTTAAAACTTTGATAGATTGTAAAAAATTCATTTTCTAACTGAACATTTAATCATTTTAGTTTTGGTACAAGTTTGACTTTCTCAGTTAAAATTTCATTTATTTTGTTGATGTATTCTTTTCTTGTTTAGAAAATCAATCTTCTGGCTAGAAAACTTATATTATTATTTTAAAATATAACTATTTGGCTGAAAATTCAACTAATTGGTTAAAAATTCATCATATGGGTAGAAAATTCATAGTCTTGTTTATAAATTTGGTTAAAAATTAAGAAAAATTTTTTAAAAATTAAAAATTTCAGGTATTTTATCAAAAGTTTTATTTTTTCGTAGTCCAAATTCAAATATTTAGTTGAAAATTTATACACTTTGTTGAAAATTACACAATTATTTTATATTAAAAGTGTTCTATTTTTAATTGTAAATATATCTTTTCTAGATGAAAATTTTTCTTTGTTAAAAATTCTTTTATTGTTGTAAATCATTGTGTTTAAATATAAATTAAAAAATATGTTTTCAATTTATCTTTTTGCATTACAAATTTTACTTATTTGGTTGAAAACTATTTTTTCCTGCAAATTTATATTTGAACTTAAGATTTAACTATCCTATTTGTGTCTTAGTAAATTAATCTTTTTTTATTAAAAATTTGAGTACTTAGATTAAAATTATTTGACTCTATTCCAAATTATAACATAATGTAATTATAATAATTTTTCAAACAGAAAATATAACTATTACATTTTTTATTGGACATTCGTTTTAAGTTTAAAATTCCTCATTTTAGTTGAAAAATATTCTTCACAGCAAATAAATTTGTTATACTTAAAACTGAACTAATCTATTTTGGGCTTTGTAATTGATCTTTTTTAGTTTAAAATCTATTTATTTGTTTAAAAATACATGCACTTTGTTACAAATATTTCCTTTTGAGTAGAAAATTGATATTCTTGATGGAAGATGTAAATATTTGGTTGAAAACTGAACGAATTTATTCAAGAAAATTTGTTGCTAGAGATGTACATTTTTATTTTAAAATTCGTTTCTTGAGTTAGAAATTTATTGATCCTTTTTATTCATTTTAATTTTGTATTTTTTCGTTAAAGAAGAATATTTTTGGTTAAGATTTCATGTTTTCAGCTCAAAGGTCCAATATTTAGTGAAAAAATAATGTAATTTTTGTTCAATTAATTAATCAAGAAAAACCACTAATTTTAAAAATACTAAACAAATTATTTGATCAATTCATAAATAAAAATTCTTTAATTTTACATTTAAACAATTTAATCAAAAATACTTTCTTAATTAAAATATATATTTTTTAAAATATATATATTCCTCACTCACACTAAACATGTACTTTGAAACCCTTGTGGTTTCTCAGATGCCTCGCTCCATACTAACATTTACTTTTGAAGAATTTAGTCTCCTCAGATGCCTCGCTCCATACTAACATTTACTTTTGAAGAATTGGGTTTTCTTGAAACATACACTTCTTTCAGACAAGAAAAACCACTAATTTAAAAAAGACTGATTAAATTATTTGATCAATTCATGAATAAAAAATTATTTAATTTTAATTTAAAACACTTTGATTAAAAATACTTTCCTATTTAAAATACTATACTTTTATTTAAAAAATCCCAGGACAGTTATCGTCAAATAAAAGACGGGGTAAGCCAAATAAGAACTCCTCTGGTCTTGTCAGATGCCTAACTTCATACAAAAATATACTTTAGAACCCCTGTAGTCTTCTCAGATATTTCACTTTACACTATCATATACTTTGGCGCACTTGGGTCATTTCAGATGCCTTGCTACATACAATCACGATCTTTTGGTATACTTGTGTCTCTTCAGATACCTCACTCCATGCGAACATGTACTTTGGTAGAATTGAATCTCCTCAGATGCCTCGCTCCACCCTAGCATGTTCTTTGGAACGCCTGTGGTCTTCTCCGATGCGCTACTTATACCAACCTGTACTTTAGAAAAACTGGGTCTCCTCACATGCCTTGCTCCATACTAACATTTACTTTTGAAGAATTGGGTCTCGTTAGATGCCTCGCTCCACACTAACATTTACTTTTGAAGAATTTAGTCACCTTAGATGTCTCGCTCCATACAAACATTTACTTTTGAAGAATTTAGTCTCCTCAGATGCTTTGCTCCATACTAACAGGTACTTGGGAACTCCTGTGGTCTTTACAGATACCTCACTTTATACTATCATATAATTTGGCGCACTTGGGTCATTTCAGATGACTTACTACATACAAACACGTTCTTTTGGTACACTTGTATCTCCTCAGACACCTCACTCTATGCGAACATGTACTTTGGAGGAATTGGATCTCCTCAGATGCCTCGCTCCACACTAACATGTTCTTTGGAACGCCCGTGGTCTTCTCGGATGCGCCACTTAATACCAACTTGTACTTTAGAAAAACTGGGTCTCCTCACATGCTTCGCTCCACACTAACATTTACTTTTGAAAAATTTAGCCTCCTCAGATGCCTCGCTTTCATTGTAACATTTACTTTTGAAGAATTAAGTCTCCTCAGATGCCTCGCTCCATACTAACATTTACTTTTGAAGAATTTAGTCTCCTCAGATGCTTTGCTTCATACTAACAGGTACTTGGGAACTCCTGTGGTCTTTACAGATACCTCAGTTTATACTATCATATACTTTGGCGCACTTGGGTCATTTCAGATGACTTACTACATACAAACACGTTCTTTTGGTACACTTCTGTCTTCTACGATACCTCACTCTATGCAAACATGTACTTTGGAGGAATTGGATCTCCTCAGATGCTTCGCTCCACACTAACATGTTCTTTGGAACGCCTGTGGTCTTCTTGTAGGCGCCACTTAATACCAACTTGTACTTTAGAAAAACTGGGTCTCCTCACATGCCTTGCTCCATACTAACATTTACTTTTGAAGAATTGGGTCGCCTTAGATGCCTCACTCCATACTAATATGTACTTTGGTACTCCTGTGGTCTTCTCAGATGCCTAACTTCATACTAACATATACTTAAGAACCTCTTTGGTCCTCTCAGATACCTCACTTTACACTAACATGTACTTTAGAGCACTCGGGTCTTTTCAGTGCCTTGCTCCATACCAACATGTACTGTGGAAGAATTTAGTCTCCTCAGATGCCTCGCTTCATACTAACATTTACTTTTGAAGAATTTAGTCTCCTCAGATGCTTTGCTCTATACTAACATTTACTTTTGAAGAATTTTGTCTCCTCAGATGCCTCGCTTTTATAGTGACATTTACTTTTGAAGAATTAAGTCTCCTCAGGTGTCTCGCTCCATACTAACATTTACTTTTGAAGAATTGGGTCTCCTTAGATGCCTCGCTTCATACTAATATGTACTTTGGTACTCCTGTGGGCTTCTCAGATGCCTAACTTCATACTAACATATGCTTAAGAACCTCTTCGGTCTTGTCAGTTGCCTCGCTCCATACTAACATTTACTTCTGAAGAATTTAGTCTTCTCAAATGCCTCTCTTTTATTGTAACATTTACATTTGAAGAATTAGGTCTCCTCAGATGCCTCGCTCCATACTAACATTTACTTTTGAAGAATTTAATCTCCTCAGATGCTTTTATCCATACTAACAGGTACTTGGGAACTCCTGTGGTCTTGACAGATACCTCACTTTATACTATCATATACTTTGGCGCACTTGGGTCATTTCAGATGCCTTACTACATACAAACACGTTCTTTTGGTACACTTGTATCTCCTCAGATACCTCACTGTATGCGAACATGTACTTTGGAGGTATTGGATCTCCTCAGATGCGTCGCTCCACACTAACATGTTCTTTGGAACGCCTGTGGTCTTCTCGTAGACGCCACTTAATACCAACTTGTACCTTAAAAAAACTGGGTCTCCTCACATGCCTCGCTCCATACTAACATTTACTTTTGAAGGATTGGGTCGCCTTAGATGCCTCACTCTATACTAATATGTACTTTGGTACTCCTGTGGTCTTCTCAGATGCCTAACTTCATACTAACATATACTTAAGAACCTCTTTGGTCCTCTCAGATACCTCACTTTACACTAACATGTACTTTAGAGCACTCGGGTCTTTTCAGTGCCTTGCTCCATACCAACATGTACTGTGGAAGAATTTAGTCTCCTCAGATGCCTCGCTTCATACTAACATTTACTTTTGAAGAATTTATTCTCCTCAGATGCTTTGCTCCATACTAACATGTACTTGAAAACTCCTATGGTCTTTACAGATACCTCGCTTTATACTAACATATACTTTGGAGCACTTGGATCCTTTCATATGCCTTACAACATACAAACACGTTCTTTTGGTACACTTGTATCTCCTCAGATACCTCACTCTATGCGAAAATGTACTTTGGAAGAAGTGGGTCTCCTCAGATGCCTCCCTTCATACTAATATTTACTTTTGAAGAATTGAGTCCTCTAAGATGCCTCGCTCCATACTAATATTTACTTTTGAAGAATCGAGTCTCCTCAGATGCCTCGCTCCATACTAACATGTACTTTGGTACTCCTGCGGTCTTTCCAGGTACCTTACTTTATACTAACATGTACTTTGTAAGAATTGGAAATGGAAAATTAAAGTATCTAGTTCAAAATTCAAGTATTTTCTTAAAAAATCATTCTATTGTCGGAATTATTCTTCTTGGTTGAAAATTCATCTTTTTAGTTTAAAATTTTTTATTTTTATATTTGTTAAAAAATTAATCCATCTTTTGAAAAATGCGAAGGACCTGAATATGCACTGGCTTTTAAATATAAGAAGATAAAATAAACAAATTTCAATCATTATTTACATTTTTAGACTTAGGTTAGAGACTCTTCTCGGCCGTACGTGCCGTCGTACGGTAGTACGGTCTTGTGGTCGTACTTTTTTTTATCCACTTATATCCCAAACGACTTTTTTCATATTTTTGGACAGATTTCGAAGAATGGCAATAATCGCTGTAAAAATAAAAAAGAAAATGATAAATAAATCGACTGTAGTATAGGAGTAAATTGAAATAAACTCTCTCCTATCTCCTCCCCCTCGTTCTCCATCGCCTCCTCTCCTAGCTCTCCCCCCTCGCATCCCAACCATCTCTTGCCCCTCTTTCACTCTTTCATTTTTGCCATTCAGCCCTACCACCCACTGCTTTTTCAATTTGTACTTTAATAAGAAGTATCTCTGGTAAGTTTCATGCTGTTTAAATAACTTTTGTGATCAGGAAAGTTTTTTTCATACAACTAAATTTTCTACTTTTTCTCGCTAACAATATGTGATAAGAAAAAAATTCTTCCTGTCTCAAAAATGGCTTAGCTCGCCCAAAGCTGATACTATTTCTTAGATCTATTAAAAGAAACTTTTTTTTAATGATTTAGAAGAATAAAAAAGGTGGTTTATTTCAGAAAAAGTTTTTTCATGTTATCAAAGTTCGAAGTAAAATATAAATAAGATTTTCGGAAAAACACCACCTTTTCTATTTTTTTCCATACTTTTTAACAATTTCTGGTATTAGAGAAAAGCGTCGTATCAGCATCTTGCGGATTAAAGCAATGCTGTGGCCGGAAGGATTTGATTTTCCTAAACAACAGAAATTTTTCATAGAACGTGTTTAAACGTGCAAACTTTCATCTTAAAATTTTTTTGTAAGTGTCGTCGTTTGCGAGAAAAAGTACAACATTCGATTATAAGAAAAAAAAGTTCTCCTGCTCACAAAAGTTATTTAGCCAGCATAAAACTTAGAGGATGTCTTCCTTATCAAAGTGCAACTTTAAAAGAAATTAGTTCAAAAGTTATAGAGGTTCAAAGAAAAAAATTCAGGTTCTTTGAAAAGAAAGCACAAAATTCGAATATAAAACTTCTTAAAATTTGTTGGGGTATTTCGGAAAACGCTATCTGATTTGAAATAGATTCGATCTATTGCGTTCATGAAAATTAAAATTTCACAGGTGCGACATTTGATACGAATAGTTTACACGAATAAATAGTGCCAAGTAGATCCATTTACTTTTCTATTTGAAAAATTGAGTTTCATTCTGACAGAGTATTTTTTGTTAGGTATAAAGTGAAATTCAATAAGTTTATATTGTATGGTAAAATTTCAATTCATAACATCATCTGCCATATTTTGAGCGACGAAAATTGTGTACTATTTGTACATCCAATAATGCAATATCTTTCTTTGATATTCAATATTATTACATGGAAAAAAATCAAACCTCTGGATCCTGTGGAAAGAATATAATTACAGAATATAATGAATAAGGCAATATTTTAGTAATCTTTCAGTAAATTTCAGAAAATAACTAAAATGTTACAAAACTTAACTGACTTTTTCGCAGGTGTAAAAGGATATTCCAATATGTTGGTCGGTCGACGTTCGATTAACGGAAGGTGTGAAAGATCCTTCAAAAAAAAATCCAGCTATTCAAATTTCAATTCAGTTATATTACAATTCAAAAAATGAAAAAGACATTTTAAAATACATTAGGTTTTAAATAGATGAATATCAATAATAAGAGAAAATATGAGGCCCGAAAGAAATCGTTATTATTTTCTTCTTTGAGTTTTAGAATGGACCTTCATCTACACTTGCTTGTAGCCAAGAAACCTCTCCTTCGTTCATGAAGTATTTTTTCAGTTCTTGTCTGATAAGAACTGCGAAAAGATTTTCAATTGGAACAGCAGGAAGGTATGCTAATGCATCCATTCTAAAATCACGACGCCACTCTCCATTTAATTCTCTTCCATCTTCCAATCTGTCGACCAAGTTGGGTGGACAGTAATACTGCACATCCTCGGGCTAATTTTCCTCCTACGGTCTTGAATAATTGTGTAGACATACCGCTCCCAGTGAAATAAATTCAATTAATTCAATGTTTTCTTTTATAGGAGTGCAAAATATTCTCCATTGAAAAGCCATGATACCGAATGTGTTTTCAATAACGCATCGTGCTCTACTTAGTCGATAATTAAATATCTTTTGATCATTTGGCAATCGTACAATTGATCGTCCTGGAAATGGGCGCATCCAAAGGAAAAGCCTAATCCACCACACATGATTAAGGTATTGGAGGACTTCCTGGATACACCGACGTCTACAATTATGAACTTGTAATTTGCATCGCAAACTGCTAAAAGATTAATTCTATGCTGGTGTTTGTAATTGAAAATTCAAGAACTACTATTTGTTATCGTAAATTTATTCTGTTTCGATGTTTGTTCTTCTTTTTATTCATCTGTATGGTAAAATTTCCATACAAGTATGGAACGCTGATGCGCAGCTGTAGATGACACACCCGAATGAAGCGCGTATGTGTTGTAACCATGGTGATCGAAGCAGAATGTAGAGAGTAGGGCTAATGGAGTCATGGCGTCAAGCAACTAATGCAGTATATTTTCCAAGATTATACGAAACTTTTGGTGGTGTGAGTTTGTTAGAGAAAAGAAAGTGACAAATCATATGCAACTATACATTTGGAGTAAAAGAAGACGGTAGAAATAAGAGAAGCAAATTTATTGTAAGACGGGGTA
This sequence comes from Druon quercuslanigerum, assembly GCA_010014905.2. Classification (NCBI taxonomy): domain Eukaryota; kingdom Metazoa; phylum Arthropoda; class Insecta; order Hymenoptera; family Cynipidae; genus Druon; species Druon quercuslanigerum. The sequence continues at coordinate 20,961 of JAAAKG020010400.1, forward strand.
AGTGAATTTTATATATAATAATGTGGGAGTGAGGGTGGAAAACAAAGCAATTGATATTTGAGACGTATATTTTAGGAACAAGACAATACATGAACATT
>JAAAKG020010411.1:0-21057 GCA_010014905.2 Druon quercuslanigerum
GCATGGATATCTGCATGTTAGGTGGGACAATCTTACCCTTTAAACATCTACATTTAAACATCCATTTTTCTCCGTGAGGAAATTCTGTTAAACGCATGCGCAATAGCTCGGGATGCTAAGCTTGAAGTCGTCGCTCATTGGACGATCTCACGTAAGAACTCAAATTCGCTTTCTTCCCTAGGGAGGTAAAGTGACGACGAAGCGGGAAGGAAGTAAATAGGCCTAAAATTGGTCACTTGCGAAGCGATATATAGGCGTGAAAAGTCGAACTTACAGACGGGGCGTCGTGAAAATATTTTACAGCTACTGATTTTGTGCAGTACAACTTGCATCAACCCCATGCAAATTTCGAACCCAACGGTGACCTTCATATATTATATCTAGATCACTTTATTTGTACTGCGATTTCTGAACCATTCGAGATGCCAGGTTGTTGCTTATTTTTTCCTGGTGGGATAAACTAACCTTTTTTGTAACGAGACAAAGAAAGATACTATAGGTTGATATAGTATCAGTCTTCTCTTCTAATGAGCTTTGAAACTATAAATAAAGATTTAAAATTTTGTGTATTGAAACATATAAATAAGCTCATCATTGAAAAATCTGAAAATATTTTTTTCCTCCAAGGACTTTGTATCGACGTTCTAAGAAAATTGGACAAATTTTTTTATATTTGTATCTGTTTATAATTACGTTTTTATCCTAATAAAAAGTTATTAAGTTCGTTTAAAATTTGATCTTCTCCGTCAAATAAAATTCTTTTTACACAGGTGTCAGTTTGTAGTCTGTATTCGGTCATAGTGTAGCAGCCTATAATCACAATAACTTTCAAAAGATCGATCACATTGGATTAAGCTTTAGCACCGTTTAAAAATCTTTATTCAAGGAAAATTATTTTTAAAAAATTCACTAGATAATTTAAATTTTCTAAGGAAAATTAGAAAAACGTAAAAGCAATTGACACTTGGTTGTTTTAAGATTGTGAAAATTCATATTTTTCTTAACTTTATTTAAACAAGCAGAAGGCGAAGTTTTAAAAATAGATACATTCTAGGTCGAGTTTGCAGTTTGTCAATATAGCTTACTTAGTGTTGTAACAAAGTAAAAAATGTAACATCACCGCCACGCTTTATTAAACTTTTTTCTTTACACGTTTTGAATGATTATAACTTCTTTAATTTATTGCATACAGTCTTAAATTAAATTATTTGTATCAATTAATTACACTTTTGTATTAGAAAATATCTCGACTAATCGAAATAATAATTTTCTACTAATCTTTTCGCTGATCAAATCTGCATAATGTCGCTATGATTCAGTTGAATTTTACCAATACTGATTTAGAAATACATAAAATAGATCTCTGTTAAAAAGTAGCGCACAGGCATCCTGAATATGTATGATTAAGTTCAAGTACACTTATTCATTATGTTGTAAAGACTTTAAAGTATGATAATTTCTCTTAACTTTGCACAAATAGATAGAAAATAAAGATAGCAGCCCGCCACATAGCGTCTAGACTCCCGGGTTATTCCAAGCCAGCAGAAATTTTGCTAAATAGAGCAGGTAGTTTTCTCGGCTCCAGGGTGTCAACTGAATGTTTTGTCATGAGCTTGTTTTCAGAAAGTTGTCTTTAAGTTCATTTATGGGCTTCATTCTCAAACAGTTTCACCTTGCAGCTTAAGGCATGAATTCATTTGGGAACGGTTTGGACGGGCGTGTCCACAGCTTCCAGCATTTTCCTTATAGGCCGCACCATCCGGTCGAGATCCGTTTCCCCTGGAGAGGGCTTGCTTGGATCCAGATTGCGGGAAAGCGCGTCTGAAAACTGATTGTCCTTACCCGGGTAATGCTCTGACTTAAAGTTGAGCTCTTTGAGGTGAGCGTCCTAGATTCAGAGTTTCTATCGGGTATTCTTCATTCGATTCTGCTAAGTCAGGTTCCTAATATCGTTCCAAAAACAACGTCGGATCAGGTTGTCTGAGCAGTAGGGTTTAAAGAAGAGGTCTGTCAGAGGAACGGCGAACTAAAAGTAACGTGGAACATATTCCACTAGTCAGTAGCACGTGCACAGAAATGAGGCTAGCTCTTTACGATGCCGCGAGGGTGCGACGTGGTGAATTGCTTCCACTTAACGAAGCTTGGTATGATATACATTCAAGGTAACTACATGGCCGAAATTGGGTAAGCAGAATTCGATAATGTCACCAGTCGTGATCCTTCATCCAGCTGCAAACAAGTTCACCTGCAGTTCACCCGCATTGCATCACTCGGGAAAAATTGTGCAGGGTATTGCTGTACCTCAAGGTGTGAAGATAAGGGAGGTCATCTTTGAAGTTTTATCGTTGTTTCAGGAGCGATAAGCAGTGCGTAACTGGACCTGGACGTAGGTGGCTTCTTCCCTCTTTGGTGAGGATGTCGTATCTCGCGAAGTTATCATAAATAAACAAGTTTATTTCTGCCACGACCTCAAGACTTTACAAAAAAAAACACGCGGTTCTGGCAGATTTTGGTTTGCTGAAGAAATAGAACCTTAAAATGGTCTGAACGTTGAGCTGGTGTGGCTGCGATACTGTTTTCGGCTCATTATCGAGCAGATTTGTCATGCCAGCACATATAGTATTTCTCTTGCACGAAAAACTGACACAGTTTCTCTTTCTGCTTGCTTCCTTCAGTAGGGGACGGTTTGAAGCCTTATTCGTTTGATGACACTTTCAAATCTAGCAAGAAGTTGCTCTTGCAACTTTGTCCAAAAGAAGGCGAAGCCTCTAAAAGTTTTCCACCAGCTCTGTGCTTTCCCTTTAAAGGCTAATCCAGGAAAAGCGTCCTCAAATCACGAGTCAACAGGTGGCTGATGGTTGTGTTAAGGACCTCGTGGAGGTTAGGAGGAATCGTTGGTGTTGTCGTACGCAGCTGATGTTGACCTACAGGTTGGAGGCCTTCCTTAAGACAACGGTCAGCCCTGTGCTGTAGTCGTAACAGCTAGTAAAGGGATATGACGATATCATCCTATCCTTTTTCTGACTACGTGGGATGCATCGGAGGATTGAACCATGATTTTGCACTGGCTAGCTCGAGCTCTGGTGACAGCTTCCAATTTAGAGTCCTATTATTGGATGTTGTTATAAAGGAATTAAGTTGTTGAAATGGAATTAAATTGTTAAAAGAGAATGGAAATATCAAAGGGGAAATTAATTTTGTGTGGAGGTGGAGGGCAATAAATCTCTGGAAAGGAGCTAAGCTGATAAAAAAATAAAATAGTTGTTAGAAAATAATTAAATTGGTGGGAGGGTATAAAAATGTTTTAAAGCAATTAACTTGTTAGGAGGGGAGAGGAGAGTGAATCGCTGTAAAGAAAGTCAGCTTACAAAAAGGAATTGAGTTGTTGGAAATAAATTAAATTAGTGGAAGGGAATGGCAATGTCGAAAAGGATGATCATAGGATAGTTGATGTACAGAAGAAGAAGTCGCAAGTGGGGAGAAAGGATTATTCAGACGACGGAATGGAAGTTGAGGTCTAGTGTCGACTTCGAATATTTATAACGCTTTCAGATTAAAAAATATTTTTGCAAACACCTATTCAGACTTCAGGTTCTACATATTTATTATAATAAATTAATAAATATCACAATTTTTTTAAGTTAAAGTGTATGTAGTAGATACGCTATTAAATTCGTTGTCGTTTGTCACGTTTATGTCGTATGGATGAGAATAAATACAGATTTTGAAATGAGACTCGTTCAGGTATAAAAAGCTAATTTTCATTAATCGAAGGTCCATTTTAACATAACTATGAATTTTAACTGTGCTCTTAGTACATGATATACGTATCACATATTTCATTATTTATAATGGGATAACCTGCAAGTTATGTATGGGAATTTGGAAGGGGGGACTTGGAAGGCTTTACATATAAAAAAATTTTACTAAAAAAATAATATATCTAAAGATATGGAAATTTAGAAAAAATTCCAGCAGAAATCCGATATATTTTATGAAAAATATAGCATTTTTAAAGGAAATAGGTGAATTTCAAAGCAGGGGGTTGAAATATCTAACAAAATTCTTAACCTTTAAACAAAATATGTGAATGTTCAATTGAGAAAGATAAATTTTTAACCAATTTTTTTGGCTAAAAAATACGTAGGAGTATTAATAGAAGAAACATCATCTCTAAGAAGCCATTCAAGTTTGTTTTAAAAGCAATTCCAATGAAGTAGAAATATAATGATACGTTTGTTTTGAAGTTGTCAGTCACTTTTAACTAAGAATTTGAAATATCATCCCTTTCTTTACATTATAGGATTTAAATTTGAAATCATGTCTAATAAATTTCAACAATACACTTTAAATGTTGCAGAGTATGCAGTTAAAAAATCTTAAAAATTTAAGAATTGTTAATTGTAAATCTCCGAAATAAAATTACACATAAAAAACTTTCAAAAGTAAATATGTTTAAAATGTAAATCTTAAAAATTGAATACCTTTGAATTTTAAATCTTCAAAATAACAGAAGTTTAAATTGCAAATATTTAAGAATTGAAAACATTTAAAATGTGAATTGTTAAGATTAACGAATTTGAATTATAAATCTTCAGCATTGTAGAACTTTCAATTGTAAATATTGAAAATTTGAGAATTTTTTACTTTGGAAATTTACATTTCAAATTTCATCAATTTGAAAGCCTAATTAATAGGTAAAAACTCTTCTTTATTTATAATGTGTCCCCTAAGGGTTTACATGACTTCCATTCCTTACAATATTTCCGCTTACATATTAAACAAAAAAAAAAAAATTTCAACCTTAATATTCAAAAATATTTACTACTATAAAGACCATAAAGTCTTATATCTATCTAGTTCTTTAACTCGAGTGAGCGGTCGACAGCAAGAGTACAAGTGAAAGCGAGAGAGAGAGAGAGAGAGAGAGAGAGAATGAGAACGCAAACGCATCTTAGTCTACTTATGCGACTTCCGTTTCCTTATTCTTCCACTTTTTTTGTCTTAAAATTTACAATTTTTTCACATGCATTCTTTCATTTACTCTCATTCGCTATTATAGCACCCTCCAACTTCTTCATCGAATCTTCTCCTAATCCATCCTCCCCTAGAATCTTAACCATATTATCTTACCAGCTTCCATTATCTTACATTCCTCTTCTACATCCTTCCTATACGAGCTCCCGTGTTTTCTTCTCCTATTTACATATTCTACACTTTCTGTTTTCTTCCTTTTCCCAATACCTCCCCTCCCTTAACTCGTTTCCCAATCTAAATCTTGCTATTCTGGTCCACCTTGTCTCTCCTAATCCCTTTCCTAATCACTTTGGTAAACCTTCCTTTTTTCTCATCGTATACCATTTATTGTATTTTGATACCTCAATCATCCCCCATCTTTCTATTAATTGTCTTTCCCTGTCCTTTTTTCCAATTCTTCATAGTTTACTCCATTCCCGTCTTCCATGTCTCTAGCATTCAAGAACTCTATCCTTTCTTCTTACCATCTCGTTAATTCTATCGTCCTCCCTATCCTCTCTTTTACCTCCATCAAACACTTTCTCACCAACTCCCCTCCCTTTCCCTCCCTCAGCGTTGTCTCAAAATTCCATGCTCTCTTTCCCGCTCTAATACTTGATTTATCCCTTTGCGCATCTTCTCTCACCATATATCCTGGCGCCCTTCAATCTACCCCTAATGCCTACCTTAATATCTTTTGCGTAAATTCTGCTAAATTCTCCTTCCCCAATTTTTTTAACCTTCTTTTTCTGATTCCCAATATCTGTTTTATTACCCCTGCTGCTTTTTTTATCCCTTCTCTTTTATAAACCCTATGATCTCCATTCTTTTGCAAAATATGTCCCAAATATTTAAACTCCTTCACTTCTTCTATCCCATCTCAACGGCCATTCTTTTTGTCTCCCCCCTCCTTGTCTAAACCTAATTATCTTTGTCTTTTATACATTTAAATTGAGCTTTTTTCCATCCAAGTATTTCTCTAATCCTGTAATCAAGTTCGCCATCCCTTCTTCATCCTCTTTTCCTTCCCTATCCTAACTCCTACCCAACCTTTTCTCCTCATTTGTTCTTCCAAGTCTGTAATAATATATTAAATAAAAGCGGGCTCGGAGGACATCCTTCTTTCACTACTCTCACTAAACAGAAACTGTCTATTACTGTCTTGATCCCCTACCTTTACCCTGCTTTTTGTCTCCCTAAAAATTTCTGACACTCCTTATTAACCCCTCTCTTATCCCCTTTTTCACTATAACTTTTTCTATCTCGAATCGGTCTAATGAGTCAAATGATGCCTTTAAGTCCACGAACACTGCTATCATTGCCCCTTTTACCCTTCTAATCCTCTTATATACTATATAGCTTAGAACATATATGTTGTCCATTACCCCTATTTCTTTTCTAACCCCTGTCTGATTCGGTAGCTCTATCTTTTTTTCCTAAACTTCTTTTTTCCTCTCTCCAAAAAAACAGTAACATATACTTTATGCAGTGTTGGCATCAGAGTCACACCCCTATAATCTTTAACCACCTCTCCTTAATCCTTCTTTCCATAACTCTGGCCACCCCTCTCCTCTCCATACTCGATTACACATTATCCATGCCCATTCCTCTAATTCTGTCCTTCTATATTTCCATAGTTCATTTGAAGTCTCATCTATACCAGGTGCCTTCTCATCCTTCATTATTGCTAACACCTTGACTATTTCTTCCCTTGTTGTATCTTCTTTCTCATCTCTTTCTCTACCATATTGCCCTCCCTTTTCAACTTTTCTCTCTACTCCTCCTAGCAAATCAAAAAAAATATTCGTTCTATTCTACCATTTCAATATATTGGTTTACTCTTTTTCATCTTCTTCTTTCTCTATTTACTACCTTCGATACCTTTTCTTCCGTCCTAGCCTTCTTCGCCTCTTCCAAAAAAGCCTTTTATTTTCTTCCTCTTTCTTTTGATCACAAAACTCAGAATATTCGTTGTTCTTTCTCCTATATTCTTCGTCATTACTTTTTTCTTTTCTCCACTTTCTTAATTCATTTCTGACCTTCTTCTTTTTCTCTTTATACTTCTCATCCTATACACTTTTATTCCTCTCTTTACTAACTTCATTTTTCTTTGTGAACTTTAATCCTCTTTTGACTTCGCCTATCGTTTTTTCCATCTCCCTTTTTATGCATATAACTAGTACTTTTTTCTCACTCTAATGTCACTATTAATGGAAAGTGATCCGAATCAACATATTCACCTACCTTGAATTTCTTGACCTTCTCTCTTACCTCATCATCCACTATCACATAATCAATTACCGTTCCCCTTTCTCCTCCTGACTGTGTATATTCTCCTTCTTCATCTCCCCCTATATTTTTGTTTAAGAATGACCATCCCAACTTCTCCAAGCTCTTTAACAACTTCTTTTCCTCTCCATTCAGTACTTTATCCTTCGATTTTCTTCCTCCTTCTGCTCCGTATTCCCTTCCTCCTCTATCTCCTATTCTCGCGTTTAAATTCCCACCTATTATAAGTCTAATATCTTCTTTATTTTATTTTATCATTTTTTTATTACCTCCGTTTTCTTCTGCATATGTCCGTTCACATAAACCCTCACTATCTTCCACTTCTCTCCTCCCATCTTTACCTTTTCTACTATTAATTCTTTGTTTTGTTTTTTCCTCTCTTTCTAATTCTTCCCTGTGATACATTAATTTCTCACTCCCATCACCATTCCTGTCATTGCTCTGTCCTTTTTATTTTTCCTCTTTGCATTTTGAACTTGCCATTTGTATCCTCTTGGTAATCTTCCCCTTACTTTTTCCCATTTCTTTTCATCTAGCCAAGTCTTCATCATTATTACAATATCCCATTGTGTCAAATTTCTCATAAATTCCGTATCCTTTCTCTCCAATCCTGCTATGTTCTAGTAACATATCCTTCATTCTTCACTACATTCCTTTTTTTTGCCTCTTACTATTGCCTATTTTTCTACCTTCCGTTCCTTCCTCTCGTAGTATCCCTGCCCCTTTATTTCTTACTAACTCTTCCCTTTCTTTATCCCAATCCCACCATACTCCATCTATCTGTTTCTTCCCATATTTAACTCATGTTGTTCTTCCCGTTTTTCTTTCCTCTTCCCCTGTTCTGCTTAACTTATATTGCATCCTCCTTTGTACCCATGTCAAATCATCTTCTATTCTCTGTAAGCTTCCATATATATTCTTCTTTGCAATTACTTCCCTCTTATGTTCCTATTTCTTTAGTTTCACCAGCATCATTCTCTCCCCTCTTCGCTCTTCCCTTCCTATACTTTGCACTTCTTCTATCTCTACTTTTGTATTAATACTTTTTAGTACTTTTTCCACTCCTTCCTGCATTTCCTTCCTCTCTAATCTTATACCCTTTATCACTACGTTTCTTTTCTTTCTTCCCTTTCTATCTTTTTAATCCTACCTTGCATTTCCTCTAACTTTTTATTATTATCCTCCTGCTTCGATAGCTTTTGCTCCAATGAGTGCATCCTCTTTTCTAACTTTTCCCTAACTTATTCCCATTTCTTCATTTCTTTCCTAAGTTCAGCCATTTCCCACCTAATTTCTTTCCTTAATTTCTCTCCACATTTTTCCTGCCTTTCTTCACAAATGTCCATTACTTCCATCATGGCTACGCGAATTTCTTTCTATTTTTCCACTTTCCTCTGTTCTTCGGTTTTCTCATCGTTGCCTTCAGCCTTCTTACTATTCTCACCCTTTTCTACCAAATTCTGCTTTACCGGCGGTGATCTGAAAATCTTTGGATATTTTTTCTGCTCTTTATCTCTCCTTTTCTATAGTTTTCTTGTACTTTCCTCTTGCCTTCGCTTCTTTGATCTCCTCTTTCAGTGTACTAAACACTTCTTGCACTAATTCCGATTTTTCCTCGATGGTGCACTTTTTGCTATCCATGAATCCAATTTCAATTTCAAACGTTCCCGCCTCCTATCCTTCTTTTTCCGTCTCTACCCAATCCTGCTACTACTAACCCGATCAACCCTGACACAAATCTCAAACCAACCTAACCTCTACTGTCACACAAATCTGTCTCAATCCTCAAAAATATCATTATCCCCTTTCTAATTTCACAATCCCTCAAACAATCTCTTTTATTCAAACCCGTCTATACACTTCCACAATTCACTAACCTCAAATTTCACCACAATTATCGGAAAAACTCAGCATCTACAATTCCCGCTACCTTACACTTACATGCCGGAAACAGAAGTTTAAGTGAAAACTCTTGACCCCCTTTTTTATCTCAATCTCTTCTTTTTCACAGTTTTCCTGTTCTCTTCTCTTGCCTTTCTTCATTTGATCTACTCTTTGGACGTTCTAAAAACTTCCTACTCTAAATTCGTCTTTTCCACGATGCTACAAGCTCCGCTAGCCATGAATTCAATTCAAACGCTCCCGCCTTCTATCCTTATCTGCTTCTACATTTCGTCGCATTTTGGTACACTCGAATGCCAAACCTACGAGGGTTTCGGGAATGTGATCGCTGAACATACGAGCGTGAAAGGGGCCTCCACTCCTGCAACGCATAGATTTCGGCAGCAATGATTGAGAACGCACATAGGCTTCAGCGATGTGATAATATCGCCTTATGTCCCACGAATTATCTTATTCTACAAACAGTTCGCGCTTGCATTTAAAAATGTATTCCTCGCCTTAAAAATCTCAACAAGTTGTCCTCGCAGTTGTCATCAGCAATGGAATTTTTTAACAAAAAATAAAACGAATTCCATGCTTTACAGGAATTTTAGTTCATATTGATATTCATAGTAATATAAAATAATAAATAAAACAATAACTTAAATGAAAAAATAAATAAAAAAATAACGTTTATCTTTTTTATGGATAATTTGAGATATTAAACGGAAAATCTTCATATTTTCCCCCGAACAAAATTCTTTCTAATCTTCTCCATCTTATTTTTCTGCAAAATATTGTTTAAGCTGAAAGAAAATTCATGAATTTATGTAAAAAATTAATCTTACTAGGATTCAGAAGTTTCAGGATTTTTAAGTCTAATAAGGTATTTTTATACAAAGAAGATGGTAATGATATTTTTTCGTAGACGATATTTTTCTTATTTTTTAAATTTTATTATTTGAAAAGAAATATAAATTTTAAATTCTTAAAACATTTTTAAGTTTATTAATCCTGAAAAGCAAATTCTATACATATTAAACACAGCGAATTTACTCTGCAAAGAAATATAGACAGATTCTTTTTCCAAAATAAATTATTGATAAAAAATGCAAATGTTAAATATTGAAAATATTTCACGCTTTGGTGAAACTAGTGATCTATCTTGAAATATATCTAATTTAAGACAAATTTTTTCAAGAAAAGAGGAAAAACTGTGAGGAACCTAATGCTCTTTACTTCTAAACAAATATCTCTAAGATGGTTAAACATAATAAGTCAAATTCATTTTGTTCCATCGAGAAAACAAATAAAAGTTGATATGATTTATTTTATTTATATCTGTCAGATACGATAATTGATTAATTTATTCAAGTCGGGTCAACATTTTTATAGACTTTTCTTATTGAAAAGTCTGTGATTCTCGAATTTTAAATTGTTTGCACTTTTAATCTTTGTAAAGAAAAAAAAGGAAGGTGACGTTGGGACAAATGAATTTGTATGTTTAGCCTATTTTTAATATTCAAAAAATTAAAATCTCATTTCTTCGAATAAAGTTACATCTGTTAAGCAATATGGTTCTTTTTTAATTTACGGATTTCCTATGTTTTTTATTTCTATAGCCATTTTAAAAATTAATATTTACACCCTTAAATAAATCCACATATTTTCACAAAATCATTATTCATTCTGAAAAAATTACGAAATAATAATATTTATTAACATGAATAATTACTATGTACCGTTTTGTCTTGTCTATTGCTTTTAAACCATTTCTTTAATTCTGTTTTTTAAAGAATTCATGTTTGCTCTGGGTTGAAAAAACTTCCCATTTTCTCCTTTTTTTTTTGTTTAAATATTTTCATTACTTTTTAATTGGAAATTGTACTATTATATTTTTGGTTCAGAATTCATCTTGTAAAAAGTCGACTATTTTGTTCAAAATTCATTTATATGTTTTGTTACAAATTTTTCTTTTTTGGCAGAAAACACTTTTACAGACAAATTTATATTTTGTATACCATTCATTTTTTGTGAAATATTGGTCGATTTTTCTTAGAGGATCCCTTCACTATCTACGGTGGAAAAAAATAATTTCAGATTTCTGAGTGTGATGAATTTATTTATCTATATGCTTCAATGTATATAATTTCAAAGCTATATTCAGTTTTAAAACTCACAAGAAAAGAAGAATGAAACAATGGTAACCTTCTGTATCTTGTTTTTATCGTTACAAACAGAAATTACTTTCTCCCACCTTGCAGACATGAGCAACAACCTGGCATCTTGAATGGTTGTAAAATCGAAGTATAAATAAGGTCATCTGGATATGCTATATAAATGTAGCCGTTGGGTTTGAAATTTCTACGGGGTTCTTCGTATCCGTATTTTACAAATTCAGTAGCTGTAAAATATTTTCTCCCCAAACGTAAGTAAGCAACTTTTGGTATATGAGCGTTAAAATTGAAATCACTTCGGAGATTCATTTCGGGAGCTTTATTTGAACCAAAATAATGTTTTGGCGTTCGTACATAAATACCATAGCTTCCGAATGGTTTCCGGTTATGTGCATTATTACGGTACATCCACAAAGGCTCCTGCCGGTAAAATTTGTCCATGTTGACAATACTTGCTTCCATGGTGGACGTTGAGATAGACGCATCATCACCGAGTTCTACCAAAATCCTGTTTTTTCCGAAGTTTCGAGGAAATTCAATTGCACTTGATTCTGTAACAGAAAATTAACATTTATTAATTTCTTGCACACTAATATGTTAAACTTTCAACAATTTTGAACAATTTTTGGTCAAAAAAGAGGATTGGAGCCCTTTAATTTTTTTGAAAAATTGTAAACAATAAAAAAAATATGAGTGTTTTGAACATTGCTTCATTTAACCCCATCGCAGGTTCTTAAAAGCCTGTACTAAAATTGACGCGTATACAATTTTATATAAAAGTAAATAAAATAAAATATTTTATCTTCAAAAATTTTTAGAGTAATAGGCCTCAGATGTTCATATCTGATAGCGATCCCGGGCAATAAGTCAGATCTATTTAGCTTTGACCGAACTCATTGCTAATTGATCGCATGAAAAACCATTAAAAATTTAATTTTTAGCGAAAAATATTTGTCGTTTGGCATCCGAACAAAGAAAACAAAAATTCAATCTCGGTTAATATCTGATGTTCCCTTTTTTTATTTAAAAATTCAAAGTTTTGAAATAATAATGAAAATGTAATTAAAAAAAATTTTGCTCAAATTTGAACTTTTCGAAAATGGCGAAGAAACATCATTTTTTAGATTGGGTGCTGTGCAAATTTTTTTGTCAAAAAGTTGAATATGTCGAACTTGAAATTTCTTCAGCTTCATTTCATAGAAACATACTGTAATTTTGTTTTTTCGAGAAAAATAAATTTTACTGATATTGACAGCAAGTTGTCAAAATCGCTCAAAAAACGTAAAATTGACCATTTTTGAGAGCACAACATAACTAAAAATGTTTTATTTGAAAACACAAAATTACAGTATGTTTTCTTAATTGAAGATAAAGAAATTTCTGATTCGACATATTCAACTTTTTTTTTAATGTTTGCGTAGCCCTCAATCTTAAAAAGCATGTTTTTCGCCAATTTCTACATATTCTAAATCAAGACAATTTTTTTTTAATGTATAATTTTTTATTACTATTAACTAGGAAAAATTGCACATAAAATTTTAATATAATTTTCGAAGCAATAGGGATATTTGTTCGAATTTTCGAATCAAGAAAGGGAACAGAAGTTATTAAACGATTTAAAAACTATTTATTTTTTACTTTTTTTGGATGCGAAGCCAAAATTATTGTTCGATCAGCTCAAACGATTCGACTAGTTTGATCATTTTCACTCCGCCCTAGTGCCTAACACTACTTGTGATGTAATGCACACAAAATTGTGTACTACTTGACAAAGAATTTATATTTTAGATTCTATAACTTATAAAGTTCTTAAACGATAAAATTTTTGAAATACATATTTTAGTTTTTAAATACAAATTTAATATTTTAAAAACTTATTTTTATATATTTGTTCTTATTTCTATTTTTAAAACACGTTTCCTTTTTCCTTTATATCTTTTAAAATTAAACTGGAAAATATTTATTTTTAACAAAATGGAAAAGGCGTTAATCTTACCGAAAATTTTGTGTCTGGGAGGGGAATCAAGGAGGGGTAGCGAGAACAGTGGAGTTAAAATAAGAGGTTAGGAAGTAAGGGATGCGGAAGTTAGGGCACTTCCCCTCACATTCCCTTCCCCTAATCTCACGACCCTACATTTGACCTCTTTAAATTCGCCACCGCTCACTTCCTCTCTCCCCTCACTTCCTATCATGCTCCTTTCTTCCTCTCATTTCCACTCCATTCCACTCTTTTCCCCTCTCCAACCCTTAATTTTTATCCTCAACCTTCACTCACTTCCCCTGAATTCCCCTAACTATCCCTTTTGACCCCTCCCCTCACTTTTCTTATTTCACCTCCCCTCCTTCGGAAATTAGAAAGTTCACACTGTAAATATTAGTTAAAATTTACTGATTTTCACATCCAAGCCTTTAAAATTTAATAATATCTTTAAAAAATACGAATTGGATGCTTTCAAAAAAGAAAACGAGTTTGAAAATATGTGCGTATATGTTATCAATATAAATTAATTAATATATTATATTAAACTTACGTTCAATTGATAGGAGGGAAAGAAGGAAGGCAAAGAGTAGAATTTCCATAATAATCCTTATGCTTTTTAAGTAGAATCAATGAAAAATAACTGAAAATTGATTTTCCTACCAATTCGTGTGAATAATAACATAAAAAATCTGACTATATACTCTAAGTGATAGGCAATCTGTAAACAAACTTTGTAGCAGGGATAGCTGAAATCTTTCAAAGGTGATAGGTTACTCACCAAAAGCGCTGGACCAATACTCTCAAACGTTTTATTTATTCTTCATAGTGTGTAGAGGGGATGGAGAAACATTAAACGCGGATCTGAAAGTGTCCTTATTTACTAGATTTATCATCTATAGAACGATATAGAACCTTGAAACTTATTCATCATTGAAATATTTGTTACGGAGGTAAATACATATCTACTAATAGTTAGGTTAAAAATAGAATAAAAATGCCTCCCTCCAAAAAAGGTTCTATCTGAATTAAAATTTTTGTTTATTCATTTATTTTTTTGAGTATTTGCAATAACTTTAAAATTAAAGGAAGTATAAGTATCATTAGAAGAAATAAAAATTTTTTTCTATACAAAAATGGGTGAAACTTAATGCCTCACAAATCTCGAAGGCATTGCCTTTGCCTTTTGAATGACTTGACATTACTCTATTTATTACATTTGAAATTTAAATGTGAACTCCGCTGCTAGCTTTTAATTTGTTTATAACTACTGATAATTTAATGTGCGATAGTGAGAGTGACAAAATATATCATTGTCCAGCTTAATCTATCTGCTTCAATAGGAGAATAAAACTTTATTTCAGTTAACAAAAGAAATTATTTATTGCTGTTAAGTCTTTAGTACCGATGGGTTGATCATTCGAATTTTAAGTGTGTCCATATATTTAACATTCTCATCAGAAAGCGTAATTGATTTGTGTAAAATTTGACCTCCCCCTTTACCCGTGTTTGTCAAATATCATAAAACATCTTATGTACGGTTACTAGAAGTACTCGAAAAAAAGACCAATTTCTCCCCATTACTTTGTTTGATTAAAAAACAGTTAATGGAGTTATAACATTCTCAAATTTCCGAATGACAAACGAACGTGAACATTTTACATCAAACAAAACACAATATAAAAACAAGTGAAACAAAGAAAAAGTTACATTCGGAATACCTTACAATATCATCATAACACATTTCTGAATTTTTCTGGAAAATCGAAAATTCGAATTTTTATTGCACAAAAAGAACGAAATCAAAAATTCGATTTTGCTGTCAAATTATGTAAGATACGCCAAATGCTAAGTGAAAAGAAATTGTGCGACCAAAAAACAGCTAAAAATTTGATATACAGGGTGTCCCAGAAAGCTCGTAACGCCAAAAACCAGGACATTGCTTTTTAAATTTTGAGCAGAAAAGTCCTTTGACATTTTTCGAAGTTCTCGAAAATAAGCGAGATATTCAATCATTCTTTTGGCCAATCAGCGCGCTTGGCGGGAACAGCGCCAGTGGCGTAACAGCGGTCATGGGTCCCCGAAATAGATTGCTAGTTTATTTATGTTTGAATCGAAACAATCTTTGATGATGACGAGATGTTTTTCATTTTCAATTCGCGTGATTGTAATTTTTCCGAATTGCAAAAATTTTGTTAAGTTCGAAATCGTGAAAGGCAAAACGATCAATTTTGTTTTTAAAAAAACTTTCGGAAAAATTACACTCACGCGAATTAAGAATGAAAAACACCTTGTCATCATCAAGCATTGTTTCGATTCAAACAACAATAAACAAACAAAATTCTTTCGGGGTCCCATGACCGTTGTTACGACACTGGCGCTGTTCCCACCAAGCGCGCTGATTGGCCAAAAGAAATATTGAATATCTCGCTTATTTTTGAGAATTTCGAAAAATGACACAGGACTTTTCTGCTCAAAATTTAAAAAGAAATATCCTGGTTTTTGGCGGGATGAGGTTTCTGGGACATCCTGTACAGTAGAACCTCGATTATCCGAGGTAATGTGGGAAGGAGATACGTCGGATTAGCGAAAACACGGATGATACGGAAGAAGTACAACATTCGGAAGAGTTATCTATTTTCAATTTTTTTTTAATAGAAAAATAAATATAAGGCGTGTGCATTCAGAATCAGGCGTATTATCCGAGCATACACCTCGGTTAAAATGCGGAGTGCTTGGATGATTCCCGCCTCGGATAACGCGAAGCCTCGGATAATCGAAGAACAGATAATCGAGGTTCTATTGTAAATCAATTTTTTATAGTATTCAAAGTTTTTTCTTTACTAGTGAAAAGCAAAATTAAAAATTAAAAAACTAAACTTTTGGATAATCGATACAAGCTACGAAAAAAATTAATATACAAAAGTTGTTCGTTCATATAAAAAGCATCTACGGATTTGTTATTAATAATTTTTCGAGACGGCAAGTCGAATTTTTTATTTGTAAGAATAAGGTGAAACGTCAAAAGTTGTTTAATAAAAAATATCTCTGAATTAGTTATAAACTCTGATTATAAAAATATATTAAAAATAAAAACATTAAGTTTTTGGAAGAAGGACACAAACTACAATAACATTTTATTTACCAACATTTTTCCCCTAAATTATGTCTACAAATTTGCTTTTACTCAAGGATGCGTTTTTTACTTATATATCGAGGTTTCGCAAGCCCTATAAAGTTGAAAATAAATTTTTTTTTCAAAATTTGCTTTAGAATACAAGTCTATGATTATTTTTTAATACCACCTTAAGTAGTATATTTTAGAATATTTTACAATAGAGTTAGAGAGTCGACGCTTTTTCGAACTTTTTACCTTATTTTCAACTATTCAGTAGCAAACAGACCATTGTAAATTAAATTTAACAGAAATAATTGGTCAAACAATTTAGTATTATTTATAACAATAATCTTTTAAAACAGTGTTAGGAAGTGACCTTTTCTCTCTTAAATTTTCGACTTCTTGTTACTTTTGAATTAGTGGCAGTTAACGATTAAATAAAGGTAAAAAAACATGGTTGTTAAAATTGTCTAAACAAATTATTATTATTTATACCTACTTTATACTATATCAATTCTTGGTACTAGTGCGTTTTTTCTGAAATTTTTTACTTTTTTTCCTGAAATATTTCAAATATCTGTATTATTTTAGAAAAATAAGTTTTTTTAAATAAAGAGATTGTTCGAAAAGTTATTCTCTTGATTGTTTATTTAATATTTTTTCGTAACTAGAAGGCCCCAGAGAGTTTAAAAATAACAAAATAAATATAACCGCAACTAAATTATGGTTATTAAACGATTTTCACTTCGTTTTAAGTTAGTAGTGCACAACAAATTAAATATTTAAAAAAAATGCAACTTAACTTAATATTTAAAAATTAACCGCAAATTTCTTAGATTATTTTACGAGAATATTATTATTATTATTATTATTATTTATGGATGAGAATAAATTTTATCTAAATTGTCTTTTTGATACAAAAATTAATGTTTTTTGTTAAAATTTCTTGTTTTTTGCATGACAATGCAATATTTGGATTAAAAATGAATATTATTTGCTTGAGGAATCAGCAGAGACTTTAATTTTTCTCTATCCCCTCTATGCACTATGAAGAATGAATAAAACGTTTCTTGGTATCTATTAACACAGCGCTTTTAGTGTATTAACTAGTCAAGTTTGCAAGATTTCAGCTATTCATGTTAAAAGATCTGTATACTTGATACGACATGGTATATATAGTAGCATTGGTTAAGCTGTTATTCACACGAAGTTTTCGAAAAATTTATTTTCAGTTGTTTTTCGTTGAGTATATTCAGAATGTAGAATGATCGATATGGAAATTCTAGTATTCGCCTTACTTCTTTTCCTCCAACTGATTCAGCGTAAGTTTAATATAATATATTTATTAATTAATATTGATAACATATACGCACATATTTTCACACACGTTTTCTTTTTTAAAAGCTTCCAGACTGTGTGGTTTAAAGACATTGTTAAATTGTAAAAGTCTTTATATGAAAATGGGTAAATTTAAATTAATATTTAAAGTCTGAAGCTTACAAAATTCCTTACAGTAATATTATTTAGATGTTTATTTAAAAAAAAATTGTATTAGCTGGCTATCAAGATTCGCGCGGGGGGCCATTCATAAAATACCCTGACAAGTTTTTGAATATAAATATTTCTGGTTAACCGCTAAGAATGTAGGAGACATGAGAAGAGATTGAGGATGAGAATTGAGGGGGGGGAGGGGAAATTAGTGGAAGGAAGTGGAAATGAGAGTTAGGAAGGAGGATGATAAGAAGAGACGGGCGGAGACCTAAAAGAAGTGTTAGAGGGAAAGTAAGGTGAACGGTGGGAAAGTAAGCGAAAGTGCCCTAACTTGCGATCCCCTTATTTCCTAACCTCTTATTTCTCCTTCACTTCCCTCACTATCCCTCCTTAAGTTCCCCTCCCAGATAAAAATTTTTCAGTGAGATTATTCTTTTCCAGATTTTATAAAAATAAATATTTTCAAGAATAAGATTAAAAGATATTTAAAAAACTAAACTATGTAATTTAAAAAAATTGACTTTTTTAAGAACTTTAGAAATGATAGAATCAAAGATACTAAATCTTTGTCAAAAAATACAACAATAAAAAAAAACATTTGACTTTCTTTATTTATTTGTAAACTTTTATGCGGTGGAATTTTGATGCAGGTTTTTAAGGATCTGCAATTAGCTTCAATAAAGCATTTTTTGAAAAACTTATATTTTTCAAATTTGTCAGTTTTTCGAAATTATTGAAGGTCTTCAGTTGATTATCTTGTCAAAAATTGTTCCAAATTGTCGAAAGTTTTATGCATTATTCTGTAAGAACTCAATACATGTTAATTATTTTCTTATAGATTTAGGTGCCAGTGAATTTCCTAAACACCTCAGAAAAAACATGACTTTGGTGGAGTTAAGTGAACCTGGGTCTGATCCGTCTTTCATGCAAGCAAAAGTCGAGGACATTGGCTTTGATTTTACGAGGATACCCCCCTGGATGCACACAAAAATTGAAAATCTCGCGGAGATACATGGGAACAATATTATTTATATACGAACGCCGAGACATTATTATGATTCACCTGAAGCTCCCGCAATATATCTCCAAAGGGGTTATAATATTAACAGACATAAACCAAAAATGGCTTACTTCCGTTTAGGATGGCAATATTTAGAAGCTACTGAATTTGTAGTGTACAATATCGAAAACCCCCATCAAAATTTCCACCCCTACGGTTACGTTTATATATTATATCCAGATAAACTTATTTATACTTCGATTATAAGACGATTCAAGTTTCCAACTTGTTCATCATGTTTTCCAGGTGGGAGAAAGTAATTTTTTTGTAACGCAACGAAAGAAGATACAATAGGATGCTATAGTGTCAGTCTTCTTTTCTTGTGAGCTTTGTACCTATATATGTAGACTTTAAATTATGTATAGTGAATCATGTAAATAAATTAACTTATCACTCAGAAATCTGAAAGTTATTTTTCCTCCGAAGATGTTTTATCCACGTTCTAAGAAAAAGCGACAACTTTTCAAAAAAATTTTGCCGTTTATGATTACCTTATTATCTTAATGAGAAGGTATTAGTTTTGTGTCAAATTTTATCCAATCGGTTTTCATCAAATCTCCACTTTTTGAGATCCCCTAAGTCAGATAAAATGATTTTTACAGAGATGTCAGTCTTTAGTGTGTATTGTGTTGCAGTTTAGTAGTCTCTATCATGATAACTTTTAAAAGACTGAACACATTGGGTTAAGCTCGCAATTATTTTTTTGTAAGCCGTAAAATCTTTTTTCATAATTGATAACGCTTTTAAGAAAATAAAAATTACTTTTTTAGACAAAAGTGTACAAAATACTAAATAACTCTTAATGATCATAACTGGATTATTTACAAATTTTTACAATTATTCTTTGACGCCATATGAAGACCTTTTATTGTACTTTTGTGACATTTTGCTGACGAGCAGCCATTATTTACTTGGCAACTTAAACAAATACACAATAAGACTTACAAATGCAATAGGTTCTAACCTATTGTAAAAATTTTTTTTCACAAAGTTTGCTGAAAAATTTCAATTTTCTATGGGAAATTAGAAAAACGTACAACCCACTGACACCAATTTTTCTTGAGATAAAAGAAATTCATATTTTTCTTAAATTTATTTAAACAATGAGAAGCCAATGTTTCGAGAATAGATCCAGACTATGTTACGTTTGAAGTCTGTCAATATCGCCTTCTTAGTATTTCAACAGAGTTAAAAATGTAGCAACACCGCGCTGCTTTATTAAACTTCTTTATTTTTACGTTTTGCATGGTTGTAACTTTCTAATTTCACGATATACAGTCCCAGGATAATTTCTTTGTATCAAACAATTAGTTACATTCTACTATTGTGTTAGGAAATATCACGACTAATCGGATTATTAAGTATCTATTAATTGTTATTGGCTCAGTATTGGCTAATCGAATCTGTAAAATTTCATTATATATCAGTTAATTTTTACCAATTTTGATTTAGAGATACATGAAACAGATCCATGTTGAAGAATAGCGCATGTGGACCTTGAATATGTATTATTAACTTCAAGTCCATTGATCTATTATAATTTAAAGAGTAAAAAAATTCCTAATTTTTCTTAACTTAGTTCAAATTATCAGAAAGCGAAGATAGCAGCCCGTCACTCCATGCCTAACCTCCCGGGTAATTCCGGGCCAAAAAAATGTTGCTAATAGAACTGGTGGTTTACTCG
The DNA here is from genome assembly GCA_010014905.2 of Druon quercuslanigerum. Lineage (NCBI taxonomy): Eukaryota > Metazoa > Arthropoda > Insecta > Hymenoptera > Cynipidae > Druon > Druon quercuslanigerum. The sequence continues at coordinate 20,695 of JAAAKG020010411.1, forward strand.
GCACCAGGGTGCCTAGAAAATTGTTTGTCTTGGTACTTCTGAATGACCTTCCGCCGAAGTGGACCAGGGACACGAATCTGTCCATGCCGTCCTAGGAAGCAGCGTTTGCAAAATCCCTGTTCATTGAACATGTTGCTTTTACAAAGCTGTCTTGAAATTTATTTATGAGCCTTTGCTCATGCAGCCGGAACCATTGTACCATCAAAGGGTTGGTGCCTGGGTACCTACAGAAACGCGGCGCATGGGCGCGGCAGCGACTTCTGGCCTTTAGACCTTTTATGCCTTTTAGACCAGTGGTCGGCAAACTTTTTGCTGAGTTTTCAGGTATGGTCAGGCCCGTCCCGACTTAATTTTTTCTACTAC
>JAAAKG020010422.1:0-21056 GCA_010014905.2 Druon quercuslanigerum
ATGCTACGGAAGGGCTACTATGTGGCTACTATATGGCTACGCTATAGAGTAGCCGTTCCGTTCATTCGGTTCGCCAGAGTCTTCCCGTTATTCTTTCAACTCGCTCTCTTACATTCTATTCCATGTATCCAGTTTTCTTTCAACGGATCAATTTAAACCTTGGGATAATATTAAAGACTCCTAATTTGTTTAAAACCCCAAGTTTTACTTAGCTTATGTGCTAAATCAACTCACAATTTTAATTGAAAATATATACACTTATCTTATTCAACATTTATGTGAGAATACACTTTTTAATTACATTAAATATGTGTGCTAACAATGGGAAAGTTCCAAATGACTGGAGAAGGCCGATTATCGTTACAATCAACAAGAAGAATATTTACCAAAATACTTATTGGTAAGGTAGTGGATTTATACTGGGAAGCTCATATGCTAGTCAGATATTTAGTATGCAGATCATAGAAAAATTCTGAAAGTAGATACAAAAGTTGTCTGTGCCTTTTTTGATCTGCAACAAACCTTTGGCAAGATGCATGGTGTTAAACTTGGTGAAGTTGTGAAAGGGTATGGAATAAATGGATGTCTATTACAGACAATACCATCAATATATAAAGGTATAGTAAAGTCAATATAAGACCGAAGGAGCAACTGAATGGTTGGTTTAGATACAAAATAAGGCCTTGGGCAAGAATGAGTTATCTCCTCTTGGCTATTTTATATATGAGGTAAATACACCAGTCAGTGACAGTGTTAGTTTTCAAGAGTACAAGATTTATCTTTTCACTTTTGTACACGCTTCAATTACGAGTATTTTTGTAAGTGTAAGTGAAGTAGTTGTTTTTTAATACAAAAAGCACGTTGGCTGCAGTTTCCGCGTTGGTTGGTAATAATTGATTGATTTTGTGTGTGTGCTTCATACGAATTGATTGTTCAGTGACACATGTCCGACAAAAATAGAAATTCATCTGCTCAAATTATAGCAGGCGATTTGTTACTAGAACATAATTAAAAATGCCTTTTCTAACGAATTAGCGAGGCCATATATACAGATTTTTTGCGATAAGAGTGACCATCAAAGTTGGACACAAGTTGAAAAAACATTAAAATTAACAGCAATAACGTTTTTTTCGCTCCAAGCATGACTGCTTCTCTGTAAAATTCATTTTCCTTGATCCTGTCACTGATTTGTTTTTGTACGAATTCCCTGACCGGTTTATATTACTGCATAAAATAAATCATTAGACATATCTTTGCCGTCAAGACACCACTCACCGAAATACAAATTCACTGACAGACATTTTATCTCCTTCTTTTTCGTATTGAAGCTTGCTACTTTTCATGAAGTCTTTATTTAAATTTTGATTCCAATTAATTTTGCCAATAAATAAAGAAATTTATCCAGGGTGTCACTCGCCATTAGCATGCCACTGAATGGTGTCTTTACCTTAAATAGACAAATCATTTGTTAATCATTTTACATGTCTACGAATGGCTCTTTTATGCAAAGAAAGGTGTTGATCTCGGGACAATGAAGGTGCTTGGATTTTCTTTTGCTGATAATAAGGTTGCTACAGCAGAATCAGTGGTTCATTTACAGTGAATGTTTAGCAACCTGGATACAAGAATTATCTCAGACGAAGAGATGATGATTTCGTGTATCTTAGAAGTTTATTCAATGTTAGAGGAAAGATAGATTTCAAGATCTTCAGACGCATAAGCGAGGGTAAAAAGATTATCGGCATTGCAGAAGTCAGTGACAGAAGTTAAAATGTGAAAAATAAAGCTAAAATTGCAACATATAATGCTGTATTTCTGTGTTTGGTGAATATATGCGTTAACACCTTAATTACAAAGTAAGTAATAAGACTCTAATGCGAAATGAAGAATTAATGTATGTAAAAAAAGCGAAAAATTTATGCCAGACGGATGACAGACGCCTGAAACGACAGATTTTAGATACACATGTGCCCTTGTGGAGAGCTTTGACCAGTTCTTAGTGGAAGTTATTGGGTTACAAAATATGAATCTTCCTACGGGATTATGAGTCAGTTTGTCTGTTCGTGTGTAAACGCTTATGTACGATGGCCTTGTGAAGGACTTCACCTGGTGTGATAGCTAAAGAAATTGATCAGCGAACCGTGTCACAGCGGTTTTGTGGGATGAGTTCTTTGAATAAGCAACACGTGACTTCTAGATTGATCTAAAATCTATCCCTTCACCTACAAATCCTTTATTCACACTTACTATAAAAGTCTCTTGATCCCCATTAGCATAACAAGGTTAGAAGCGAACGATTTATGCAATAGTAAAAAAAAGCTTTGTCGATGAAGTCCCTGCTGATGGAATACAAGTCTTCATATTGGGTCGCTATGTTCTCGCATTAAAATTTCTGTAAATTAGCAAAACATTTGTTTGCTTAAATTACACCACTTTTTATTATTATATTAACTTTATATTATTATATTATATTTCTTCTGTCCTTTCAGATAAGGCAGCACTCATTTTCAGCAACGAGTACTGGCCTCTACTCTACCGAGGAATGTTACCTTACGTGTCACAATACATGGACAACTACTTGACGGAATTCGCCAACCGCATCTTCTCGAAACTGTCGTTTTCAAATACGTTTCCTAGTGAAAACTAATGTTAATCGCTTTTTTATGACTGTTGATTTTGTAAATCTGAAACTCAGAAACTCTTTCAAAAATTGATTTTCCTTCAAGTCAACTAAAATCTCTGTTATGTTTAACCATCAGCTTTAATTTACCTGTGTTAAAAATCTATTTCACACAGAATTTTCAGACAAAAAGTTGATTCGAAACGAAAATTTTCATTTGATAAAATACAACTTTTACATTCAAATTTCAACATCACAACGAAGCATTATAAACATTTCTATAGATCAAAAAATAAATATTTATTCACCTTCGTAATTTATAATTTATTAATCTCTTTTTAAGTATTACACTGATTGATGAAATTTTTGTATAAGTCAATGTTACTTTTATTACATTTAGGACAATCTTTTAACAAAGTAACCATGTGCAATCCCAAGGAACCCTTTACAAAGAAGAAATTGTCGAATTTTAAAACTTATGCCCTTTTGGTCTTGAAAATTTTGGCGCTTATGCCCTTCTAAAATTCTATACTTTGACTCCCATTCTCTTTTAGAATTTTAAACTTTGGTACTTATGTTTCTTTGCGGTGCCAAATGTTGATGCTCATTCCCTTTTGGAATTCTAAACCCTGGTTGTGAATTTTGACAAAAAACTCAAGTGACGTGCATTTCAAATGTACGTGAACGGGAAATAAAATTGAAATGAAAATGCATTCAAATATACAGTCAAACCTGGGTTCTGTGTTCCTCCATTTCATGTTTCTGAGAATTGATTCCGCGTGGTGGGGATGAGTGAGAGGAGCACAACAGGAGAGAAAAAATAGTTCCGAGATTCTGGATTTATTGTCACGCTCAGTTCCAAAATTGACATTAAATCCAGGTTGGACTGTATTGGTTAAAAAAAATTGTAATCCATAATGTGCATTTGGACCTGAAACTGAATATGTATACAATAAGTAAGGTGAATTTGAAATTCGCATGAGAGAAGTAAACCTGAAAAAATTTTTATATAATCTCCTGTCTAGGCCTTTCGGCCCGGGCCAGTGCCGAAATATTTTTCCACATGCAGGGGCGCTGACCCGTGAATGAAAAAAGTCTTGATCGAGAAACAGCTCTGCACATGGAATCTCATAATGATTTTCTAGAAATTATCAAACTACTTTTGGAGAGGGGTGTCGATTCTTATAACACTTTTTTGAAAAATTTTGTGGCAAAAGTCTTCTTCACTATACTGCATGTTACAGTGGGGTTGATATATGCAAAATGTTATTGTGAAAAGGTTTAAACCCTGATATTAACAAACCCAGAGGCAATGCACCTTTATTTGTTATTATAACCCAAAATAGCACTGATGAGGAAATTGTTTTAGTTGTATCCGTTGTAGAACTTTTCATAAAATATGGTGCGGATGTCAATGCTGAGAATTATAATAGAGGGGGGGGGGGCATTTTTTAAAGCTAATATTCTAAAATTCTGAACGGACCAAAGAATTTCTCGAATTAAAAACAAATGTCAATGCTCGCGATGAAAATAGATTGACGCATCTCGACCCTTGCTTAGAATCTAATACATATAAATGAGTAGATTGAGTAAAGACTACTAAGTTGAAACAATTAACTTCCTTTGTCGTTACTCTTAATAAATTCTTCAACGTAGAAGGATAAAAAGGATAAGACAAGATTTGGTTAAACAATGCGGTGCCCTTCTTCTGGAAAAACTAATAAAAAAGAATATACCTCAAATAATTTTTTATTCAATGCGTGGATATTTTAAAGATGACGATTTGGAGAACTTTGAGAGTGCTTCATAATCACCAAATGCAAGGAACATTTCAGTAATGTAACTTCTAATTGGATATAAGGCGTTTGCTATTTTTTTACCGTATGCTGTTATTACGAACTTTTTTAGTTGTAATCCAGTGTGTTAATTTGAAGGAGAGACGATTGAATAAAAATGGTTCAATTCTCATTTTCCTAATAAATTTTCCTCACGATTTCTCAAATATCCTTCTGGAAACCTGATTGGCTAAGAGATTGCGTGAATATGAATTCAGTATAGTGACTATAATCCTCTGATCTTATTGCAGTTATGTATATGTCTATATTATAAAAAGATCTAGCCACTGCTATTGATGGGACATCGAAAGAAAACATCGATATATCGAAAGAACAACAACGATGACGAAACAAAAGATCGATGTTAAAGAACAAAAACATCGATTTTTGAAGAAAGATCGATGTTTATTTTGTTGTTCTTTAAAAGCTACAATAAACGCTAAAATGCATACTGAAAAATTGAAAACACAGTTTCTATACATTTTTGTAAGACCATTTCGAATTTTGAGGATAGAAACGTTCCATGAGATCCTCCGCAGCCCGCAGCGGATTTTGTGAAATATATTTAATTCATTCAAGTATTTTTTGATCGAAAACCGTAAAAGAGCCGTAATAGCATGCCTAATCTTTAATAGATATTTTATTCTTAATCTTTTCAAACAAAACGGCAGAAGCAAGATGCAAGTATACACAAAAGCTGTATGTACATATTAATAAGCTTACCTAGAAAACTATGATGTTAAGCTATTTCACTTAATTACTTTTCCAGATTTTAATGGAAAAAATGGGTACAAATTTCCGAAAAATTTCTAAAGAGAAACAAAAAGCATCGAAAAATCGAACATCTTAACACATCTCACACAAGCTTCATAAATCCTTATGGATATAAATATCAATCTTCCTCATCAGTCAACACAACCTCATCCAATAATTGTAATGTTTCTGAAAGTCTGGTTATATCTTCAAAATCATTTATAATACTTTCTGACGAATTCTCAGAAATATCTCCATCATCAACTGCGCCTACTTCAGGAATAGCAAGAAGTTTTCGGACTTCTTCAGGAATTCGAACTTGTTTTCTTAACAGTAACAGCTCCGCTCTGCTTTCTAGTATGATTGAGCCTGTAACTTCTGTAATTTTTGTTACTAGCTTCCGATGCCTCTTCACCCAGCATTACCACCGACAATATACTGTATTTCATATTTTCGGCACCATGGATGAATATTTTATGAACCGAAGATCACATTTTATACCCAGAATAATCTTCAACATAGAGTTGACCTTTAGAAGTGCCCAGTTCATCAAAGAGATTCATATTTATTGGTAAATGGCAAGATAGAGCGATCAATATTGTTCTAAAGTTACGGAGAAGTTCATTATATAATCCAAGACAGTCAGCTGAAACATCGGGGTATTTAAATGCTCTTTGAGCGGTATTATCGTCATTAGTAGTGTCACTACCATCAGCTTTCGGTAGATCAACTTTATGTCCCAATTTCGTCCAAAGTTTGGACTGAATCAGACTTTTCTGATGTTCAAAAATTTCCTTGTCTAGAGCACTTTTCATTTACCATTTTTTAATAGGTAGTCTGTATCAAATATAAACACAGCATTCAAAAAATCGTATCCAAGAGTGTAAAGAAGATGTATCGAATTGAAACGACTCAGAATTAGGTATAAAGATTCCTCTTTCCTTGTTTTAGAGGTCATTAAACAGCGATGGCTTTGCGTGACATATGGGGCGCGTTTGCATTGACCTAGACCCATTTACGAAATGCAACACATTACCCTCCATCAATGTCATTAGCATTGAAAAGTTTATACATATTTTGACGACTTGTATTGATATTTCAACATACTTTAGTTCTTGTATTTGAACATCGACTATCTTCTTCTGATCCAGAATGAGTTTTTCTGTTTCTTTAGCAAACTGAATCTTTATAGGGCGACAAAATCGTGATGACTGTGAGGATCTATGATTCCAAAGTATAATATTATTAGTAGTTACTAATATTGAGGGCATTAACGTAGTTTCAAATACAGATTCATCATTGATTACTGTAGATTTATTTTTAAACGATTGTTTATAAGATGAGTAGCCTGAACTACCATAAAAACCCCAGGAACATATTAAAATTGCTTCTGCTTCTGTGTTACTTCAATTCACAATGCCCTGGATAACTAAATCTTTTTGCAATTTACAAATCCTTTTCAAGGTATGAGTAAGCAAAGCTTAAAGTGAGACCTTAGCTGATGTTTCTGTGACTACTATGTCATCTTTTTGAGGTCTACATAAAGCTTTCCCATATCTAACGTGTGGATATGGAGGAAAAATATCAGTTCCTCTTGAGTCAACTCCAGCGTTCTAAGCTATGTACGTAGATTTACTAAGTTTTTGATTTATTATAAAAGCTGAACCTTCCTCTGGAGTCATCTTCTCAATTAAGGGCTTTGATTCCTGCATAATTCGTTTCACTTTCGCTGGTCCTGTTGGATCTTTTATCATTTCTTACAATACTTCACTCATATCTTTTTTCTTTGATGACTTGGATGCATGATAACAAGCCATCAACAACCTTTTAGGGTCATTTTCATTTTGAGTACTGATTGCAGTAACATCACGTCTTTTTGATCGCTCAGACTTTTGGTCAAATGAAAATGACGAACGACCAAAACTTTATTTACTTCGCAAGTTTTCTTTTCATTTCTTCGTTTTCTACTACTACCAATCTACTACCAATCTGTAAGCAATGCGACATTGCTAACACCTATTTTAAACAGCAGATATACCTATGTTCTACTCTGCTGGACGCGGCGCCTAGCAAACAAGTGAAGAGCCATTATAACCACCTGAATACACAGCACAAGTCCGATAACTTTCCAACTTCGGGGCTGTAGAGGTAGAAAATTCCAGGAATTTCGGACTTATCGGGTGCCCTCTCCAGAGCACGATATTAGGTGCGCGCATGCGTAAATCATGGGCGCATATCATGAGCAGAATAGCACGCGTAACAGTGAGAAACACAATTAGTGAGCTTGCCGTACGTGTGATGGCGTGTTAAGGGGAGCGTATACTTATCGTCCGGCAACTTAACGGAGTTGTACTGCAGCAGTTTATCAGTTTCTCCAAAAGAGCGCATATGTGAATTGTAGGTCAAGACGTGCACAACAGAATACTACTTCGAATTTATGCTTCAGAGTGCGTGTGTTTAGAGTCGAAGACATTTCAAATTATTTTGTATATTTTATAGAAAAAAGTACATTTTCGAAAGAAAATAAAAACATTTTGTACTTATTTGTATTAATTTTCTTTTTAAAGTGATTGAATTATCTTGAAAAAACTGCACTTTTTGTAGTATTTTCAAATATTTCTTGCACAAGAAGATATTTAAGAAGTTTAACGTCAACAAAATGCAACTTTTAAAATCAAATGTTTATTTTCTGGTCAATATTTCATATTTTTATATGAAATTTAGTATTCAACTACTTTCACATGTCTACTTTTAGAAAAAAATCTTCAATTATTGATAATGAAAAATTAATTTTTTGGCCAACTTTTCGGGATTCTGAGCCATTGTGCTATGGCTCGGCGGGCATGCGCATTGTGATTGCTATCTCCTTATCTCCAGCGTGAAGTGTGCAAATTGACGCCACACAGTGGGCCAGCAGCCGCAAAAAACTGGTCAAAAGTCAGTTTTTCAACTTTATTATTTTAAGAAAATAAATTGATCAGTAAATTAGCACTATGTAAACATAATGAAAGCAGAAAAAAGAATATTAAAAATTTTTTCAATATTTTTGAGCCCCTGAAAGTTACCCAACTGCGAATATCGATTTCTATTGATTATCCATTACTGACTTTAAGTGATACTTATAAACATTCATAATGTTGGTTAACTAAGCTTAATGGCTCAAAATGAAATTAAAGCTTATCTACATTAAATAAATAAATTGGCGAAAAATTGCCAAAAAAAAGTGAGATCATGGAAGCATTCTGAAGATATCTGAGTAAAACTTCAGAAAAAAGTTAGAGCCGGGAAATTCTGGGAAATAGAGTAGAACGTTAATTTAAAAATATATATAATGCACTGTATGAGTACATAATTGCACTTATATATTTAAGAACGAATTATTTGTAGTTTTAAAATTAATTTAGGACATTTTCCCATTGTTTTTATTTGGAAGAACATATGCTGAAGTAAAATAATATTTTAATTGTTATTTTAATCAATTTTAACAATTATTTATAACATTCAAATATTTTTTATACTTGTTCCGAATTTCTTTAAAGTCATTCGGAAAAGTTGTTAGAACAAAAATTACACCGATTCGTAAGATTTTCTGTTAAAGGTAAGTTCTAATCTGCCTGTTACCTGCTCACAACTGCATTAAGACAGGTGCCTCGCAAAGACCTCGAACATACCGCGCAGCTCGAAAGTTGGGACAGTACCGTAAAGCTACTCACGTCAGGTAGGTAATTGCTACAAAGTTACTGTACATTTTAAAGTACACTACCTTTTTTATGTTAGGGAAAGTGTTTTTATATTTAATACTTCAGTTTCCATAAGCCCCAGTGTCAATAAAGATATAAATATTAAGAAGAAAATGGATTTTCTTATTGACTATTTTTTTCAAGAATCTTTCTTATACCTACCCGATTCCACTTTAAATATTTAAAAGTGGACAATTTTAAAACAAATGCCCATCTTTTGATTTTTATCAGAAAAAGGGTCATGGAAATTTAAAAAAAAAATTTCTAGAAGAAAATTGTGCAGAACTGTTAGAATGTAAAAAAAATAAATTAAAAACAAAACTTCAATCTTTTTCCAAGTACGCTAAAAAGTTATAGTGATACCCATTACCTCCCAGATTAATATAACGTTTGAATGTTTGATTTCTAAAAAGCTGAACTGCCGAAATGATGGTACCGAAGTAGCTTTTTTCGAGATGGGTGTCTAAGCGCGCTATAGATTGTAATTGAGCGATGATTTCTACCAGAGAACATTTTGATATACTCTTAAAATAGTACTATATATATATTTGTTCAAAATATTTGTTCGTTAAAAAAATCTTTAAAAAGCGGAAAACACAGCCTTCAAGTGGGAGAACCCCCTTGAGGTTACGAACCAGTGATAGTTTCGCACCTCCTAGAGCAACAACAACAAGGACAGTTACTTTGACCGAATATTTTTAGTAAAGTTGTTGTAAGTCCCTTTTAAGGTCTTCATGCATCTTCTCCCTTTCCTTCTCCTTGAAACTGATGTTTTAGATGGCCGGAGCTGAGAATTGGATGACGAATATAATTCGTTTCTCGAAGTCTTGGAAAACGATGTCGTGCCTTGAGTGTGCAACGGAGACTGCTGTTCGAAAAACGTAGTTTCAGAAAACTCGGCACATCTCGTTTTGTATAATTGACTTTTTTCCCTCGGAGCGTTCGGCAGGGCAGGGTAGCGGTTAACACGCTAAGAGCGAAAAAGATGGTACTAAGTCACTCTTTGGGCCGCATTATGCATGATATACGTGGTTCCCGCGTGGGTGAAACGCCCAGGTAGTATCGTTGGGAACTCATTGACAAAAAATGCGGTCACGGTATACTAAGATGGAAATGAAACCATCCTCGCTTTCGAAAATAAAACCCTGGGTACCTAAATTAAGCTCTGCGGAGCTGTGAAAATCAAAAAATTTTCTTTTTCGACAAAAACTATTTTTCTACAGTTCTGTGAAAGTTTCAGTGCGTTTTCTAGTCGATTGGCTTATGACATTTTTCAGATTCTCCTTTCTTTACTTCAGCTTTTAAAAGTGAAACATGTAGATAGAGTACTGCACTTTTCTCACTTCTGATGCTAAAATTCAGGTCAACGGTCTCGGGCCACCTTCTCCGCGGCATTGAAAAGGAGTGCTCCTTTGGCAATCATCTCGCGGTTCCTAACCATTTTGAGAAGAGGATCCTGCCTTTGCAATTATGTAAGCTGTACTTAGAACAATTCAGTTATAAAGACAATGGAGATTCAGAAATCTGTGTCCAACTTGACGGCGTGAGATGTATGATCTTGGAACAGACTAATTGATATGAAGCCCTTGTGCATATGTCAACGGCCATAAGGTCATTCTTGGTCCATTAAACCACCACAAACGAGTTGAATAAAAGCGGGACGGCAAACACGTTAGTTGCTGATACCTTCATCAACAATGATCTTTCCTTTCTTCAGATAAATTTGGACACACTTGCCCAATTCGCAATTTATCCTAATCAGCATCTTTCACCGAAATATGGAGGATGTGTCGATGTCGCATGAGCTAACGTTTGCTTTGCTTAAATCACCCGGACTGAAGTCGGGAACGGAGAGTTTCATTTTGGATTTTCAAGACGGTGTCATTTCCACTTAATCATACCGGCACATTTGGAGGCAAGATATTTTCGATGATAGCTGCAGAGCGTGTCATGCACACCTCGAGCATGTAGGAGATATACTATCTAGATGTCCAGCTCATGCGGTAACGACTTACATCCAAAGGCGTAATGCGGCAGTAAGAGTGCTTTATTACCATGTTTGTATTCTTACGGCGTTATGCTAAAAGCTCCTAGGGAAATCGAGTCAATTGTTGAGAATAAGAAGTGCTGCATCTACTGGAACTTCATATTCTCTGCAATTGTTTATGCTGCGCACTCGAGGCTGACATAGTTCTCTTTGACTTCGAGAAACGAACCTTGTTTGTTATCGAGTTTTCGGCACCATCTAAAAAATACATCAAAGCCAAAGAGAATGAAAAAAAGAGAGGTATAGAAGTGCTAAGCTTTCACTGGTTAAACCCCTGAAGGGCGGGAATCCTAAAATCTCTGTTATTATTTAGTTGATAAGGATTTTTTGTGTTAATATTATAAATAAATCGAAACTAAATTTAATAGTTCATTTCAAGTGATATATTGAAGTTAAATATAAAGTTTTGTAATGAAGTGGGCATATTTTTTCACAAAATAATGTTCAGCATCAGAGATGCCAATATGATTTTATTCTTACGAAAGAGTAAGTGAATGACTTCCTTGGTCTGACTTCCTTGTGGTGTTTAAATATGCTCATGACAGTTCTAACTTATATATTTTCTTGACTCTCGGATAGAAATGCAAATTTAATAGCATGTAATTTTCCGTTGCTTCTTCACATAGTCCTTGATACTGGAAACTATAAAAAGAGAATGCTAATGGGCAACGTCCACTGTACTTTTAACGAATAGGCATGCAACTATCACTCTCCGCGCTTTGTGCCTTCAGTGCATTTTTAGTTATCAAAGCTGATGAAGAAGTGCCTCTGCGTGAGTTTACCCGGATTTTTATAACTTTATTATTATTTTTATTATTATTTATTATTTTTATCGGGGTGAAATTATTGTTGTGCATATATAATTGTTTCTTTTGAAATAGTTTTGGTGCATTCAGAAATCTTATCTATATAGTTTCCCATATGGAAATTTTCCAGCTCAGCTTCTTTAAATTAGTGGTCTCCAAAGTCCCCACTCTGGAAAAGTGCAATTACCAGTTTGAAAATACATTAATTTTTTTAACCTTTTTTTGGACGATGGATGTTTTTTGACAGTTGGCATTTTGGAAGTCCTACGAAGGCTCAGTGTCTTTTGAATTTAATTCACAAGGGTTTATGAAAAAAACATAAGGCCTTTTAAATTCAATCGTTATACACAAATTATATAATCACGGGCACAGTAAGCAAATTTATAGACAGCAAAAGATTGATTTTCTTCGAAATGTTTAAAAAATGATATCGATAGTCATAGCTAGTGATGCATTTTTTGTTATTCAATGTTGATATAACAAACAAGATATATAAATAAATACACAGCTCACAGTGAATTCTTTATATAGTTAGTTTATAAAGTTAACACTCAACTTCAGGCGAAAAATTTTCACATACAATTTACATCCGTGTCAGTGATGACAACTGATAATGATTAAAAAGTATACCCTTGCTGCTACATAGAAATTAAATTCTATAACAATCAACAATTAACCATCATTATTCACAACATTTGTTTCTTTTTATACTCTTCTACTCACTAAATCTTAATGAAACATAATGATTAATTATAAACACAAATGTACGTAAAATTATTAACTCTAATTTTAATAATTATATCGGTATGTGCATTGCCGTCAATAATTATAAAATGAAATTAGCATTTTTAATAAATAATTATTTACTGGAGGTACATTATGTAATTCAGGTTGGTATCCCTTACAATAAAAAAATGCGAATGAGCAATCCTTTTATTAGTCAAGTTAGAATCATATTGTTACATATTTTTCATTCCGAGGATAAATATATGTATCCTAAACTATAAGTCACTTTTCGGTTTCGTACATTTTATAAATAGGCGTTTTTTAAAAAATTTGAATATAATTTTTTATTCATCCCTTATTAAATAAAATATTTTTAAATAAAACAAAAGTTTCCGAAAAGTTCCTCTTATACTTTTAAGTATTTTGCACCAACAATTTTATACGGAAAAATTAAATTTTTCGAAACACTCAAATTACGGTCAAAACGGCGAAAAATGGAAAGGAAACTTTTTAAAACTCCTCTGAAAAAAATATTATGTTTTTGGACTTTAATTTGTCTTTGGACCATTTAAATTTTTCATATTATATATTTATTAGTTTGAAAAAAACGATTCAATAGAGAAAAATATAGGAATAAAAATTTTTATGCTTTCTCAACAATATCCTAAATTAGATGTGCGGCCGATATTATTATATTAAAACTAAAAGTTTTTTTTAAATTATGTTGTTTTTCGAAAATATTTAGTTGCTTATTATCTTTCTGGTATTTTTAATCGTAATAAATAAGAAAGTATTATAAGGACTAGAAAGAATATATTTTATATTCACATTTTACACTGAAAATTTAATTTCGATATGGGTTATGTTAAGCAAATTATTGAATATAAAACGGAGCGGCCAGATTTAGTTCCTTTAATTTCCTAAATTATATTATTCACATCCAACTGTTAAGTATAAATTAAGCACTATTTAAGTAGATCGCCAATTAAAAATTTTAGTTTCAGTTCATAATTTTTTTGATGAACTACATGTTCAAAACAAGAATATGCGCTTTTCGCGGTTTTAGAGAAAATTGATTTTCGGATATTCAACACAGGCCATAAGCAGCTGGAAGGTTTCGTGCTCGATTCTCGAGGCCTTCACTTTTTTTTTAAATTTTGTATTTATTAAAATGTTTATAAATAGAATTTCCTTTAATAATCTTCACAAATTCTGCAAATAATAATTTTTGTAATACTCTGGCTCGTGCGAAACTTATGGTTAATAATTATGACTGATTAGGAATTGTATGCAAGTATTAGAGCAGAATGAGTAAAAAAAGTATATTTTATATACAATATGTAAGCATTATAACAAAATTAATAACAATTATAAAAAATAAATTGGTTGCAAAAAACATGAAAAACATCTAAAAAAATTACTATTTAGAGAATTTTTGAAGAATATTAAAGAAAATTACGTTTATAAATATTCTGATAAATAAAAAGAAAAGATATCCAAAATTATGAAGTCTAAGTGCTACTGTTTCAGGTAACGGCCGATGGGAACAGTTTTTTGCCAAACTGTATATGCTGTGTACCAAATATTTGAAATACAAAGAACTCTTGCCTACTTCAAGGGCCGCGAAACGTGAGCATTTTGGTATTTCAAGGATTGTGGCTGGGACGTCATGCTAAAATACTGATTCAAACCAACGACGGCTTCCCGCTCTTCGGGCCTCTTTTTAATTGGCCAGACTTAGAATAGGAGCACCTTGGAATAAGCAAGAGTTCACTGTACTATTTTTTCGAAAAGAACGAAAAAGCGAATCAGCTTTGTCAAATTAATACTCAGAAAATGAGCTTAAATGAAAAATATTATACAGAAACTAAAATTTACAATTGACGAGAAAAAATAACTGTGTTCTAAACAATTTACGAACCTCTATTTTAACAACACAGCCACCCCTATAACTATCGACCTTCACATACAGCAATTGAAACATACCCATTTACGCATAAAGTGTTTTCTGAATCATTTCTAATTTTACGGAACACCATTCTCCAGTTAATATAATGCAGTGTCTTACAAAAACACTCATAACCTCCAAATTAATGCTTACCAATCTTTTATTTATATTATATAAGTGAAAACTAAATTTGATTTTTAATAAAAGAATATCAATTTTATTACTGGCTAACTATATTTGAAGTAAAAAACCCGTTGGAGACTATTTTCTGTTCACACAAGTGTTACGCAACTTCACATTTTTTGTTGGGAAATTAAAATTAACATATTAGTTCATAGTTATTAGTACGGCTTGCAAGTCTTAGAAGTACGAAGGACAATTTCAAATTGAATATATTTCATATTTTTATGCAGAGAGGTAGAAGAGAGGAGGAAAGAAAACGCAAAAAAATGTTGTGTGGCAATCAATGTATTAATCTTCATGAACATATGGCTTAGTAAACTATAATGGTACTCAAGAAATTAAAGCGATAGTATTCCGTCTTTAATTTTTTCTCTGGAATACATTACTCATTAAATTAATATGTATTATACAGTAGGTATAAACCTAGTTCAGTCTCTTGTTTTAAAATTGGCTTTCAAATAAGCTCACAAAATTCTAAGCAAATTTGAGTTCATTTTATTTTTAAAAATTGTAATTTAAATGTAAAATATATTAATCATTATATGCAACATGTATGAAGTCAAAATAAGTATTATGTTTCAAAAATTCCAAGTGTTCAAAGTCCTTTAATTTAGAAAACTGGGATATTTTCAGGTCCTGAGTTCAGGCGCTGTAATAGAAATGCCGAAGATTTCTCTTTATGTGCGAAGCATGCTATTGAGGAAGCATGGCCGACTCTTGTCAAAGGTAGACATATAATAACAACATTAACGAGTATTTTATTATTATTTATAATAATTAGCACGAACGTTCGTGTGTTTAGAACTCCATTCGATAAGTTTAATTGTATCTTGATAAAATTTATTATAAGGGATGCTTGAATCAAATTTGAATATACTTTTCTTTATTTATAATTTTTACAGGAATTCCCGAACTTGGAATTCCACAGTTGGATCCCTTTGTAGTCAACTCAATAGAACAGGAATTTCATAACGGCGTCTTGCGTGGAAAGATGACAGTGAAAAATGCAAGGTCTTATGGTGCGGCAGGTCATAAATTCCGGTCAGTGAAGCTTTATCTTAATGGAGATCGATTCAATATGGAAATGGATGTTACAGTGCCAAAAATTTTATTCGAGGGTGACTACATGGGAGAAGGATCTATCAGTGCTTTTAAGATAGGTGGAAATGGTAAAATTTCACATTTATTTAATTTTATATTGTGTATAAGGTACATGAAGATTGAAGACTTGTAATTCTTAGGTATACTATTTTTTAAATTGATATAATATCCGAAATTTCCTAAAATTTCTGGATTACCAGGTAGAAAGCAGCTAGTTGTCCTTTGTGCTGTCACGGAAGAACATTTCCATAGTCATCACTCTCTATTTTATTCTTTAAATTTGACTGTAGTTTAAGTTTTTATTTTTTTTTTACTATATATTAGAAATTTTAACGTGTTTTTTGTTTGTCGGATATATAAGTCTCTTTTCTATTTATTTCATTCCCTTAATGGCCAGTGGAAGAAAGAGAATAATTTTATTAATCTATAGTTTTTTTGTATTCAATTAAATTGAATGGAAATAGAAATTTAAAAAAGAATGTGATGTTTTTGTAGAGAAGGATAATAGGCATGTGTTAAATTTCCCCGATTTTGTGCGCTTCGATTTTGTACCGGTTTCACGCTTTATTGCTTCTCTCTTCCCCCAGCGTCCCTTTATGGCCAATATACTCGAATAGCCAGTGTTGTTTTTGAAGTTGTGTACGCTGCGACTCTGAGCGCTACTGCGCCATACTATTCCAAGGTCAGAGATCCTGTCGAAACTGTACTAGGCAAAAATTTTTATCCCCATGAGAAGAGTTAAAAATCGCCAAATTGGATGATATTTACATAAATCCCCTCGATTAATATTGAACCAAATGAGACAAGTTTTCGTTAAATGAAAATGTATGGACTGTGCAATTATGTTTGGTATATTTTTAAAACAGGTCAATTCAATGTTACCATGGAGGGAATCAGGACGTATTTTAACATCGAAGGACGCGTAGAGAATGATAGATGGGTCATTGAACATTTCAAAATTCTGCCTGAAATTTCGAATATGCATATCTGGTTTAGTGACCTTTTTAACGGAAATCAAGATCTCAGTAAGTACATTTTTTGTAGGTTCCTTTGACTCCGTTAACTCTTAATTTTTTTGCATATCTCTTCCTCTCATTCTTTCAGCTTACTCTTTTATATTCTTTTCCATATGTACTGTTTCCATTTAATTAATCAATCTAAACCTTGAAATCATGTTAAAAACTCTCTTGATTTTTTCAATCCTACTGTTTAATTAATCTTCCTTCGTTGTTTTGGTTTGTGGGCTAAATCAACTCGCAAATGATTGGAGAAAGTCGATTGTCGATCTAATCTATAAAAGGAAAGGTGATACACTTAACTGCTCTAATCATTATAGAACTATTAGCTTTCTAAATCAAGCATGAAAAATATTATTAGTTCATAATAAGGTCATGAATTTATGATGGGAAGATCATGTGTGAATCACATAATTAGTTTGCAGTTCATAGAAAAAAGTCTGAAAGTAGATAAAAAAGTTGTCAGTCCCTTTTTTCTTATAAAAGAAGCCTTTGGCAAGGTGGATAGCGTTCAACTTTTTGAAGTTCTAAAATATTTTTAAAGGCAATACGAACAATATATGAAGGTAAAGTAAAGCCAATCTAAGGTCCAAGGAACATCTGAGTGATTGGCTTTGCAAGGCTAAGAATGGCTCTCTTACACGAATAAAGGTGTTGATTTCGGGACAGTGAAGGTGCATGGATCGTCGGTTGCAGATGATAAGGTTGTTACGCCAGAATCAGTCGTTGAGTTACAAAGAATATTGAGCAGACTGGATACCAGAATTATCTTAGACGAAGAGATGATGATTTCGTGTATTTTGGAAAATTATTCATTGCAAATGAAGAGATAAATACAGAGATATCTAGACGTTTAAACGAGGGTAGAAAGATCATAAGCAGGGTCGAAACCATGATCAGACGTAAAAATCTAACAAATAAAGCCAAAATTGCAGCCAATATGCTGTAAAGTACCGAGACCTAGACGTCTCAAAAAAAGTATAGGAGTAAAGTGAAGGAATGAGTGAGTTCTCGAAGAATGTGATGTAGAAGAAACGCTGATTGGCAAGGGTGAAAGAAATTTGCTGAGATGGTTTAGGCACGTCGAGAGATTGAATAGAGAACGATTGCCGAAGCAAGTGTATTTGTATGAAGTGAATGGTAACGTACCCAGATGTGAACCGAAAAAAGAATGCTGGGGATGTGTGAATGAGACTCTAATGTGAAACGACGTTTGCCTTAGCGTTGTTGTAGGATGAATATGTTGTTTGAATAAGCAACATGTGACTTATAGATTGCTCTAAAATCTATCGCTTCTCCTACAAATCTCTTACTTACACTTACTATATAAACTTCTTGGTTCCTAGTAGTGTAATGAGGTTATAAACGACATCTACTCGCATTAAAATTTCTATCAATTACCAAAATATTTTTCTGTTTAAAATAAACCATGATAAAAAATGCGATACAACTATTTCTTCTGATCTTTCAGATAAAGCAGCCCTCATTTTCTGCAACGAGTACTGGCCTGTTCTCTACCGAGGAATGTTACCTTATGTGTCAAAATACATGGACAGCTACATGACGGACTTCGCCAACCGTGTTTTCTCAAAAATATCGTTTTCAAATATGTTTCCTAGTGACAAATAGCATTTAATCGATTTTTGTTGCTATTAATTTTATAACCCTGAAGCTCCGAAACTCTTAGAAATTTATTTTGTTTCGAGTTAATTGAAATCGCTGATATGGTTGACCCTCATATTTAATTGTTGTATATTAAAATCTATTACATATGGGATTTGTAGACGGAAAGTTAACCGAAAACAAAATTTTTTAATTTTTAAAATACATTTTTTATATTCGACTTTGCATCCTAAATAATTTAAGTAATATCTTGCTTCTTTTAGTTGAAGAAAGTGCGTTGAAACACGAAATTCAGCAATTATGGAAACTTCAACATCAAAACGAATCATTATAAACATTTCCATAGTTCTACAAATTGTGTTTATTTCATACATATTTCTCATCATTTTTGATAAATTATTCATCTCCTTAGCTAAAAAATAATAAAAGCATAAGGCAAATATTCTATCATCTTTAAAATTTATAGTTTATCAATCGCTTTTTATTGAGTATTACATTGATGTATGTTTTAGAATACATCTGTTCCACTATTTGTTTGTTAATGATTCATGACATTTGCGGTTAAATAAAGGTTACTTTTTTATATCTAGGTCAATCTGTCAAAAAAGTGAACATATGGAATTCAAGAAATCCCTTACGAAGAAAAAACTGCCAAATTTTAATATTTATGCTCTTTTTGAATTCCAAACTTTGGTGCC
Organism: Druon quercuslanigerum; assembly: GCA_010014905.2. NCBI lineage: Eukaryota > Metazoa > Arthropoda > Insecta > Hymenoptera > Cynipidae > Druon > Druon quercuslanigerum. The sequence continues at coordinate 19,097 of JAAAKG020010422.1, forward strand.
TATGCCTTTTGGACTACCAACTGCTGCGACTTATGCCCTTTTGGAATTTTAACCTTTGGCGCTTACGGTCATTTGGTTTCCAAAATGTTGGCGCTTATCTCCTTTTGTAGTTTCGAACTTACACTTTTGCCATTTTCCTGTGCCAAATGTTAGCGCTTATGCCCTATTGGAATTACAAAATTTGAAGCTTATGTCCTTTAGGTGTGCGAAAATTTGGTGCGTGTGCTCTTTTGGTGTTCCAAAAGTTGGCGCTCATTTCGTCTTGGGATTCCAAATATTGCGCGTATGCCGTTTTAGCGTGCCAAATGATGGCGTTAATGCCCTTTTAAAATTCTAAACTTGGACTCTTATGCCCTTTAGGAATTTCGAGTTTGATGCTTATGCCATTTTTCTGTGCCAAATGTTAGCGCATTTGCCCTTTTAGAATTATAAACTTTAGCGCTTATGCCATTTTGCTGTGACAAACATTAAGTGCTTATGTCCTTCTGGAATTTGACATTTCGGCGTTTATGCACTTTTGATGTATTAAAAGTTGTCGCTATACTCTTTTATAATTTTTAAGTTTGGCGCTTATGACCTTTCGCTGTGCCAAATTTTGGCGCTTATTCCCTTTTGGAATTCTGAACTTCAGTGCTTATTTCCTTTTAGTTTTCCAAATATTAGCGCTAATGACCTTTACTCCTTAAGTTTCTCGTAGGGTTAGCAGCCTAAACTCTCCAATATCGTTTTGGATGGACACCTCACGCGGCTATACGCATGCGTGGCTTTACGGGCCAGCACAAGTTTAATTAACCAATTTTAACAATTATAAAATTTAAAAAGTTAAACAATTATATTTATAATGTGTTAAAATTTTAATATGCCGGCATAAACTGCGAAACGCTTTGCACCGGAGAAATTTCACCACCCGCAGATATTCAGAAAAAATTGAAATGCCGATACTTTTTGTACCATGACGTAATGTACAAAGAGGAAATATATGATCCTAAAAGATTGTCAAATCCTAAGGTTCGTTAAACTTTTACATTTTGGTTTAAGTTATATTTGGTAAAGTAGGAAAATGTATCTACAATGGTGTGCAAAAGTTTTGGGCCACTTTGTTTTTCTGAACCATTTCCTAAAAGGCTAACTTAAGAAAAGATCTATTGATATAGAAAGGAAGTATACTATTTGTACTAAACAATAAGGTAGGTAACAGCTTTTGACAAGAAAGGTTTAGGAATTTTATCCTTTATATTCTATATTTACGCCAGGAAAAGTGTTGGTCCACCGTGTTTACATATTTCTAAGAACTCCGCCGGGCCCGCTACTTGGTCTATTTACAATCGTCCGGTGTTTCACGTACAACATCAAGTGATTCTAAGGTGAATACGACGAGACATAGGAACATTCAACTTCAGGAAGCCGTGATAAACCTTTCAGAACAAGGAAAGGCATCTAGTAATATTGCTGCTTTATTAAAAATTGGTAAAAGTACTGTGAATAGAATAATCGCTAAGTTTACTACTACCAAGTCTCTATCGGACCTCCCACGATGTCGTTGACCACGGAAAACGACTTTACGTGTGGATAAAATATGTGTTGGTTTGTAAATGTTGTAATGGTATATCCTTTATTATTAATTTTTGTACCTCGTTCACGTCGCGCATTCTAGAATAAATAGAATGTAATTGGTAACGGTGGTTCGGCAGAATTTCCCATTTCTAATCCAAAACACATTTCTTAACCCCTCGCTTAATGTATCCCTATATAAATATCTCGCCATGGCACAACTATTGTATGAAAGGGCCTCTTTCATACTTAAGGTTTCTAGAGAGAGCCTAAAAATTGTCTAGAGTAAACTCATTTCCTTCGTCCAAGGTCCCGTAGCCTAAGCTTACATTTATCCTTTGAATATTCTCGTCAGTTAAGATGTTTATGATTTAATTGTACACTTTGGCTAGCCTGCCCAAAATCTGTA
>JAAAKG020010433.1:0-46156 GCA_010014905.2 Druon quercuslanigerum
CCCGGCTTCCATCTTTCCTTCCCCCCCCCCCCCCCCACCCCCTCTCTTGTTCCTGTTGTATCTTTCACTTCTGCTCTCGTGAGAATTGTATCTCTCTCCACCTTTTTTCCCCTCTTCCGCATGCTGTACCTTTGTGTGTCTCTTTTGGCCAGAAACCACCCCATCCTCTTCTTACTCCTTCTTCTGGTCTTCCGTCTTCCTCCTACGTCTTTCTAAAACCAGCCCTCATCCTGTACGATCCTTCTTGCTACATCCTTTTGCTCCGCTACGGCTGCTACCACAACCCAGTTTCCTTGTGTCTCCTTCTTGCCTCTCATGGTAGTCAGGGAACGATGTATGGGTTGTACAATGTACCACCTAAGCTACCCTCCCACATCCACGTTCTCCCCTTAAATTCCTGCTTCAAAGGGGTATTCGTGTAAGCTGATTTCCAGGACAACGTTGGAATTTTAGACGAAAGCTCTAGCTCGGACCCTCCAATATACGAAACTGACCCTCTCGACCAATCGAAGAGATTGTATTGTATTCCTACCGTGAAGTTCCTGTTACTCTAAAGTGATTGGGTAATTTCTCATTGTCGATACCTTATTCTAACCATGATTTCCACTTTATTATCGGAAACCTATTCACGGCTATTTCCAGTTTTTAAAATCTAAATACTAAAGTGAAAAACTCGTTTGCCAAATTAGGGGTTTGTATTTCAGTTAATTGATAGACTGTTACGATGGAGAATTTAGAAAACAATTGTTTCATTTCGCAATTAAATGGTCTATGAAGAACCCATATCTAGAATAAGTTCACTGATTCGTGAAACAAATGCCAAAGGGGTATAGAGAAGTAGACAAGTAGTCTCTCGTGACAATTTAGCCTGGCAGTAAGCCAAGCGGTCGAGGTCAGTAGATTCGGCTAATCTAAGTTGCTTAGCATCATTTCAAGCTCCACTCTTCCAGCTCATTTCAGTTTTGTCTTAACTCCAATTGCCATACTCCCGTAAAATGTGTAGTACTTTTAACTCTATTCTCATTTCAGGAGAAACTGAACTCTGAGCCCTCGGCTTTCACAACATCCTTTCAAAATAAGATATTTAGCCTAAATTTCGATATTAATTAACAATAATTTTAATTCATCTTTTATCACAAATTTCATTGAGCGAACACGTATTATATTAGATATAACGTGAAATATTATCTCTGGAAATGAAACGTAGCATGATACAAGTCCAGATCGAAGACAGTCAGGGAGAGGCAAACTTCCCGAGTGAAGTTATCTCATGTACTTCACCCTGGAGGTTCAGTTGCGATGATTGTCCCCTAGTGTCAGGATTGTCCATTAAAGTTTCAGCCAAGTTTCTTCCGCAGTCTACTCGCTTCTAACTTCACAGAGTGTTCTTTTTTCATCCTGGCAAGGAAATTTTATTTGCCCTTGTTCTTTTCATTTCCCCTGCAGCGACCGCGACAACGGGAATCGAGTAGTAAATTTCACACTTTTGCATTTTATAATCCTCTCTCTTTCTGAGCTCCGTTCAACCTAAAATTCAGACCAAAATTCTTTTTTGTAAATTTTAAAAATAATTATTCACTTAAATTTTCTTCTTCGTCGATCTTATCCATTTCCTAGAGGATTATAATGAGAGGCTTTTACTTTTATTTTATAGAACTTGAGAATTATTGAAATAATCAATCTCTTTACACTTGGTTTCACTGCTCGGAAAAATGTCTACTAGAGGAATTGCCGACTTTGTTACGATGTGGCGGAAAAGAGAAAAAATCGGTAATAATTACGGACCAGCATTTTTATAAATGCCATCGAACTTTATCTAACGAAAGTAAAAATAATGCAGAAAAACATCTTAGACAGGACAATTAAATTGAAAATTAAAAAGAAAATAAATCATGTAAAATTTGGGAACTTTAAGTCAAATACTTCGTAAAATAGAATATTACAAACGATTTTTAAATTTTAAGTTGTTATGACTTATCTGCTCTAAGTTCTGATCTTGCCATCAGAATGAAACGAAAAATCAGCACAGTTTTAAAAAAATTCGATTATATTCGACGGAATATAAAGCCAAGAAAATTATATTATTTACACTTTTTCCCTAGTATTTCTGAAAGAAATGGTCAAAAATATTTCAAAGTAGTATTTAATATATCCATCCCAAAATCTCCGGAAATAAAGCGGTATACAAAAAAATTGTTCAGAAAAAAGTAGGTTAGAACAATGGGGGTCATCTGTCGGCAAAATCGAGTTTGACCTTGAGATCAATTTCAAGGTTGTTTGAAGGTCACATTGATTTTGAAAAATGGGAACCCTTATTTTGACATTATATTTTGAAAGAGCGGTAAATTTTACGTCCGAAATGATAGTTAGAGTCAATTTTCAAGAGGCCAAATAAAGGTTAAATGCAGAACATGATTTTTTTTGTTTTATTCTTTTAACACGTTTGGTCAACACAAAGCTGGGGAAATTTTGGACCAACGACCTTGATCACCTTGCCCTTGAGGCCAACTTGGAAGGTTATTAGAAAGTCAAAGTGTTTGTTTTCTTCAACTAATACACCCAAAACCAACCCCACAAACTCACAAGCTCCAAAACAATAAACTTCACACTTTGGCCTACGAATGACCTTCCAAATTGGCCTCAAGGTCAAGGTGATCAAGGCCGTTGGTCCCAAATTCACCCCAGCTTTTTGTTGCCCAAACGTGTTAAAATTTTTTTTTAAAACATGGTCTGATTCTTTCAGAATCTAATGTCAAAAATAGGGTTTCCCATTTAAAAATCAAGATGGCCCCAATTGTCCTGAGCAACATTCTTCTGAACAATGTTTTTGTATACCGCTTATTTCCGGACATTTTGGGGTGGATAGATTATAATAACCCACCCTGTATATTACGTATAGAAATTTTTAATCTTTTACCAGGCTTTGAACAAAAAAACTTGCGAACAAAATGTTTAATATGAAATATCCGCTTTTCAAATTAATGATAATTAAAAACGAAACATACATATATGCTATGATTAAAAATGGTACAACAATATTATGGAAACATAAAAAAAAGATGAAAGCAATGTATTGGAAAAATTCATTTTTTTTACCTTCTTGAATTTTGAATTTTTTACCCTGAGAACAGGAAATGGCCAGGAATTTTTGGGACCCGGAATACCGAAAATTACATTTAATTCAGTATTAAAAAAAAAATAATGTAAACGTTTCATATAGAAAGCCTTATATTAATTTAAACTTTGAAGTTTAGAATTTTAATTGTTTCCTTTTGTTGAATTTTTAAATTATTGATTTCAAACAACTTAAAATTAAAATAATTAATATAATTTCGAAAATTTGTTAATTTAAATTTTAAATTTTATAATATTTAAGTTTTGATGTCTAAATCCTAAAACGGCTTCAAAGTTATATGATTTTCATCATTTAAAAAAATTATGATTCATTCTTCCAATTAGAGCATTGAAAATAATAACGTTAATTTATATTTTTCAACCAGAAATCTTTCAACTGTTCAAATGAAGAGTTTAAAATTTCAAATCTTGTAGTTTAACTTTATTTAATTAAAAAATTTTCATTGAATAATTCGAATTTATACCTGAAAAATATAAGGTGTTTGAATGAAAAAATGTTAAAGATAAAAATCAAAACTCAGGACGATAATATAATATGATCGGAAATTTTACTAGAAAAAATATATAAATATCTTTGATTCTTATGCTGGCATTATTAGAAAAATTTGCTGCCTGTGTCATAATAATTTTACGCAAAAAATAAAAATTTGTATTTAGATTTATGAACACAGATTTCCCGGATCTGCTTACGAATTCCCGGTGTTATAATTTTTTTTAATTGTTCAATTTTAAAATTATTATAATAACTGATGTATTAGAAGTTTTAATTTTAAACATTAAAATGTAAGACGATATAATTATAAAAGTTTAATAGGTAATTATATGCTTAGATATTTTAATGAAATCTGTAGGCTTTTTTATGGTCACAGACAAATATAAACAATGCCAATTTTCACCTCTTAAATTCGAAAAACCCACTTTTATAAAAAAAGAGGTGTGATTGAAAATATTAAATGGGTATTTTCGCAGCAATTTTTTTAAAGAACAATTTCCATTTATATATTAGTGTGTCGAATAATTTTCAAAGTATCATTATGGTTTATTTTAAAAGCCGTCTGGAGAGAGGGGATCCAAATAGTCAATTTATGTTATCAAATAAAGAATGTAGTTCTCATTTTACTTCCATAAGCGGTAAAAAACCAAAATATGATACCATTAGGCTTTTTCAAGTGTTTTAACCTATAGGAAATTATAGTCGCCAAACAGTCGATCTACTCTTCCCTACCCAGTGTTGACTAAATGCCCCTTATAAAAAAATTATTGATATTCATTTATTTACACAATTTCAAAAATTATGTGCGTGATTGGAAATAGAAATACTTATCATAAGCATACATATTTTTAAACAAATTTTTGTGTTAAGTCAACGTCATTTTTTAAGGATGATCTAAAAAACAGGTTTTTGTTAATTTGACTCATTTCTTATCGATTTGGATAGTTAGAACTATTGGACGTAGTCTGTAAGCACAGCTTACATTCATCCATATTATTTAAAAGAAATTGGCCCTCTGGTTATTCAAATAATTTAAAACACCTACTTTCTACACTGTACAGTGACCAAATTATGGCCGTGTTTTATTTATTTAAAAAAAAACTGGCAGAAAACTTGCTGGAGATTTATTAGAACGTAAATATTTAGTTGAGAAAATTTAACAAATTTTTTAGGAACATTAAGGGACCAAAAATGTGCTTTGGTTTTAAAAATGTTTGAAATGGTATTAATTTTTTAGTACATTAGGAACCGAGAAAAATAGCCCGCTAGCATTATTATGCTGGCAAAAATCATGAATAGAAATCTAACTATTACCAAAAAAAAACTATAATCTTTAGTTGTCAATAGATGTCAAAAACTGAAATAAAAAATTTGTGTAAACTTGTTTTCTAGAACTCTAACAGATTTCCTAAATAATGGATCCAATTTTGTTTATTCTTTTTCTTGTGTGAATACAGTACTATTAAAAATCACTGCTGACATTGGAACGTGGCAACTCGGTCAAAAATTGAGCGAGGAACTTTTTTAATAAACCGTTAATATACGTATTGAATTAGGCGTCAAATTATCCCTAATAAATATATTTTTCACATTTGGCAAAGAATATAATGCGCAAGAATTAAAAATAAGACTTCAAAGACTAATTTGTGTGAATTTGAGATGTTTGATAAAATTTTTCTAGGTTATGCCACAATTGGAAGTCCAGATACGAAATTCAAGAAATTCTTGATTTTTTTTAATCTTCTCGAGCATTATGTTCTCTTACAAACGTCAAAAATATATTTGACGTTCATTTGACGCGAAATTTAATAAGCTTATCAACGGGATTTTAAAAAAGTTTTTCGCTCAATTTTCGAATGAGTATTCAAGTTTCAAAGTCAGTAGTGATTTTTAATAGTACATCGTTAATTTTAATAATCATCGAAAAGCCTTTTCCCTTTTTTAAAAAAACCTTTTTCTGGATCACCCTAATATAAAAAACTCAAATTTTCTTTAAGAAGCATAATATTGTTTTGTGGATTTACAGTGCATTTGGCACTGGTGGATCGTCGCGTAGTTGTACTTGGCGTAAAAGGGGTTCATTCGAGAAAGGAAATTTCATTTCTAGGTAACGTTATATGCCGAGAACCTCTAGGGCCATCGTACAACGCCAAGGTAGACACTCGATCGCAGGAGTCCATTTGCGGTTTAACATAATGGAAATCCGACGCGTGGTGCCTTTGGCCCACCACCTCCTCCTTTCTCACTATTTCGAACAAAATCCTCTCGGTTTTCTCTCTCTCGTTTCACTTCCTTATCTCAGTTACCTCCCCCCCCCATTCCACCCACCACCCTATCCAGCTCTCCGTGACCACATTCATGAAATAAAAATAAATAAGTCAAACCGGAGACTGGGAACGGTTCCTAGGCGCCTATGAAGTTACCAACAATGGGCGAACGTAGAAAAGTGTTTCCTTGGATCTTCCAACTTCGATCATTTTTCAGCGCCTCTATGAAACTAGCTGTCTTTGCCAGAAATCAGACATCCCTCGTTGTATCGATTTTCGAAGGTACCTGTTGATACTCTTTTGATTCTTTTGGTCACGAAACTCTAAGTTAATCATTTTTGTTCAGTCCTAGTCGAATTCCTAACAATTTCTTAAGGCCAATCTTTTGATTTATAAATTGTTAACTATTTCGTCTCAGAGATTTCATCTCAACTTTAGCACATTTCCGAATTAAAGATCGACAAACTTGTTCAAAAATTTGAAATCAATGCCCTGAAAGTTGCAAGCCTTTAAGCTTTCTTATGTTTGTACGAGCCCTTACTTCGGCAGCTCCTGAACCTGAAATTATAAGGGCTCCAATTGAGCCCCTTTGAGGGATAAACTCTGTTCAACATTTACAGAAATGACTTAAAGATTCAGTCATTTGTAATTAGGTATTGGAAGTTTTTTTATATTCACTTACTAATACTAATAATAAAATGAAATGTAGTGAAATGTTTTGAATTTAATGCACTTAAAAGGAAAAATCTTCGAATGTTTAATTAAAAATGACTGAATTTTCAAGTTCATTCCAACAGACAGTAAAGTGTATAGAAAATTAGAAGCATTAAAACGTAATAAAAGATCAAACCAATTTTTGAAGCTTATTTAACGCCGAATCGGCAGCTAATTCATATTCTAGTTGAATGCAAAATTTTAATAGAATATCGAGAAATTTAAATTTTTGTAAATTTTGGGAGGCCTATTTTCTTGTTTAACCTTTTCGGTATCAGAAGCAATAAAAATGCTGCTTTTCACTTTGGTTCATGCAAAAAATCCATATGATCTGAGTGTCAGGAAAATTTCAGATGGAAAGGCGGGAAGCACGGTTAGCTTGGATTGAGTTCAACTCAAAATAGCTGGCACCTCTCGTTTTTATTTTCAAATTATTTCATTGATGCTTCGTGATTATTTCGATACCAATAAGAAAAAAATTCGCTGGAGGGGTTATTGAATAAACTTAAGTTTTTATTTTTATTTTCAGGTTATTATGTCTATTTTCATACAAATAACTCAAAAGCGGAGACTTTTATAGCTTACACTCTGTATTTGGGCATCGATACAAGTATCTGAACGTAAAACATCTTTCGATATCCAGACCTCATCAAAATTTTTAAAAAAGTGTGAAAAATGGCAGTTTTTATCAGTTTTTAAAATATTTCTTCGCTTCAGGGTATGTCACTTTAAATTCGTCGTAGCACAAATTGAAGTGCATAAATTTTCCATAATACTGAAAAAGAAGTATTTATCTCATAGGGTTTAGGACTTAAAGAGATACAGATGACGCCCTCGAGTGTTTGGTTTATATTACAGAAATTATTAAAGCTTTTCAGATTCGTATGATATTCGAATTAATTTCATAATTATAACAACTTTTAATGAAAGTTGCAGTAAAAATGCAATATTAAAAAAAACTTTCTTAGTGAACTTGCATACAAGTTTTTATTAGCTAAACTTTACACTGGCATCGGAAATTGTCGGTAATATCAGAAAGAATGAGAAAATTCAAATGACTGATTAAATTCTGCGTTGAATGATCCCCAATGAAGATATTTATGATATTTTGAAGAGAATATACCTCGTGAAAAATTTCATACAAAAATGCAAGAATTTCTCGAATTTTGTAACTCGATTTTACCCTGTAACGTAACCCAGGAAAATTTTAACGAAAATCTAAAATTAACTTCACGCAGTCTTTAAAGTCTTGTGTTTAATTAAAGTCGGTACAATTTAAAAAGGCTTTACGTTTTTTCGAAGTAGACTAAAAAATGTCAAAGTCCTAAACGTCAAGTTTCAGTCGGTGATCACCGCTCTCTGCCAGTGAGAGTCTCAAGTAAATTGTCATAAACAGAAATGTGTTCCAGATTTTTACATTCTCATCAGAAAAGGTATTAGATTTGTGTAAAATTTGACCCCACCAGTTTTTGTAAAATATCCACGATTTGAGACCCCCTGAATCCGAAAAATAGGTTTTTACGAATGTGTCTGTCTATATGTATGTCTGTATGCCTGTATGTCTGTATTTCTGTATGTATGTCGGTCTGTTTCAACGATAGCTTAAAAAAATTAATCTTTTTGATTGCCCTTTAGTACACTCTTTTAGTATCCTAAACTAAAGGTCAAGTTCGTTAGCCAGCTAATTTGGATAAAATTTAAAAAAGTGAGCACATTTAAAAATTTATTATACCACTTTCTTTCTAAATTCCAAAAATCTCTGCGCGGGTATTCATACTATTCCAAAAGTCGAACAATTTATCCTAATGACACACGAAAATAAAAATTTTAAGCCAAGTAACGCATGATATGAAAAATGTTGATTTTTGAATGCCCTACATGTTTATCATAAAAACTTTTCGAATTTTCTTGAAAAATCCAAAATTAAAATTTTGACGGAATAAAAATTAATGGAAAATCTAAAAAGTACACTTTTTCGGCCAAAATATGCAAAATACGATAAAAGATGATTAGACAAAAATTGTGCATTTGAAACAAATTTGTTATCAATGACTTTTTGATAGGATGCGTAATTTTCGCTTTAATTGTGAAAAACATCATTAACAGTAAAAAAAAAATCTGTCCGCTGCGTGGGCACATTCTCAGTAAAACTGTTGTCTTTTAATTTCTTTTTCGTTTCGTGTGGGGGGTTTTAAAAATGTTAGGTTTTGTAGAGGTTTTTAATTGTATTTTATTTCGATTAAAACCATAAATAGAACTATCAAAAAATTATTCGTGACAAATCATTTTTACATTCTCATCAGAGAAGGTATGATATTTGTGTAAAATTTGACCCACCCAGTTTTTGTCAAAAATCCACGTTTTCACGTTTTGAGAACCCCTGAATCCGAAAAACAAGTTTTTACGAATGTGTCTGCCTGTATGTCTGACTGTCTGGCTGTATTTATGTGTGTATGCATGTATTTACGTATGATTTTCTGTGTACAGGATAACTTGAAAAAATTCATCTATTAGATTGACCTTGGGTGCACTCTTTTATTGTCCTAAACTAAAGGTCGAGTTTCTTAGTCAGATATTTTGTATACAAATTCAAAACTTTAGCGCTTTTCGGATATTTTTGACATTACTTTTTTCAAAATTCAAAAATTCTCTGTGCGGATATCTATCGCATTCAAAAAGACGAACAATTTATCCTGTTGACTTTTTTCACAAAACCGAAAATTACCAGAGTTATAGCATTTACAAATTTTCCACAAAAAACACGAAAAGGAACATTTTAAATCAGATATTTCCCTAATTTTTTAGGAACAAAAAACAAAGATTAATGTGCATTTATTTGGGGAAGTTTATCCAGCTTTAAATTTGACGAATAATGTAAATCTTTTTGGTTTTTTGTTCTGGGTCAAAATCAGAAAGCTCTACATTGCATTCACCTACAACATCGTCAAACGACTGAGCTGTGTGCAACAAACCACGTGACACGTTGAAACCGTCTTAAATAATTAGTAAATCCCTGTTTTTTATTCTTAAAACATTCTAAAATATATACTAAAAGTTTTCCCAATTTTCATCAAGACACTTTAAAAAAAACTCGAAAATCACTTCATTTTATGACAATTTAATTAAATGAAAGATGACACTTCAAAGATTGTGCAATATAAATTTCAGATTTTTCCTACAAATTTTCTAAATCATGCGACAAGTTTCGGTCGGGGCATACAGACAATTTCTGACGTTAGTGGTATAAAATTAAAATTGTTTCTTATAGTTTTACGGAGAATTTAACGCACTTCTATTTCTGTTGTGAGAAATTTAAAGTGACGTGATATGAAATGAATAAATATTTGAAAATCTGAGGAAAAAATACATTATTGCGCTTTTTCTTTTGGGTCTGAAAATAATAGTGTGGCATCACGGAAATTATGTAAGAAAAAAACGAGGGGTACAAGACCTTTTGGGTTGAACTCAATACAAACCTAGTGTTGCAAAGAAAATTAAAATTGGAGGAAAAAAATAAGGTAAGACGATCGTTAATCATAGACCTTTTTGTCTTTGAATTTTTCAGGAAGGCTGTGATGAGGGGTGTCGGCTAAAGAGGTTGTTGTGCAGACGTGATAGGAGCACCGGGACGATGCCGCCTTCCGGGAGATATTTATTGAGGCCGTTGCTTCTTCTAATCATCGCAGGAAGCACCGCGGCTTTCAATCCACGGCAGTCAGGTAAGAATATATTTTTTGAACACTTTAGAATTCGAGAGACCCCTATACCATTCTTGAGTGCTATTAACTTAATTCTTAAGTGAATGACTCCATTTCTACGCGAATTTAGATGTATGCGAGTATTTTCTATTTTTTCTATCTTCTATTCTATACCAATTTTATTCAAAGGAAAACTTCGATCTATTAAGAATCCGAAAACTTTAAGTATGAAGACTTCCAAATTTAACAATTTCAAGAAAGCAATTTTCGAAATTGAAAGTAGTCTTATTTTAAATAATAAAGACATTTGAAGTGGAAAAATGAACACAATTAACAGAATTGTACATGTGAAATGTACAAAAATTTAATTTTTAGTCTTAGTAACAAAAGATTTTCATTCTGTGTAATTCAAATTTTACAATTTAAATTTGGAAACTGAAATCTTTAAACACTAAAACCTTTAAGTTCTAATATTTACTAAATAAAAACTGAAACTAAAAAATTGGGCAATTCAAATTGTGCAATTGAAAAATAAAATGTTAGTAAACCTAACTCTCGCTTTCAGTCATCCCGTTCTCGGCTTCCTAGAACTGTTGGCTTAAGCAGTTTCTCGGAGGAGCAGGGCGAGAACGTACCTAAGTGAAATGGGAAATTTTCAGAGCGGGCATTTGTTTGGGAAACAACTCGAATTTCCAGTAGCAGGTAGAAAATCAGGCTCCGTGCGTTTGAGAGCCTCTTGATTACCAATAACGCCAAGCGCGTGTCCGTGTGACTGCCACGATGCCATTGTAGGATAGGCGTAAGCCACTTGCGACACATGGATGCACCGGGCGAATGTAGTGTTTTCAGCAATGTATTCTCAGCAGAGGCTATCAAACGTATTGAATGAGCGGAGCGCTCCAGTTGAACAGAATGTACTTTGAAGACATGTATCATTGCTAATTTTGACTTTAGGCATATTTTTATTTTTTCGCGTGATAGAGGAACACATCAACAATTTAAAATACCAGCAATCTGAAAATCGATTTTTTGTCTCTTAGGTACGTTCTCTTGTGCGATATCACATTTATAGATATAGATTCCAACTAATCACGAGTCAGGCGACCCTCACTGTTCGCGTTTCGATCAGTCCAAGGCTATTTGAAGGTAACCCCCGACACTGGACTGAAAGTGAGAGTTTGGTGTTTAAAGAATTAAAAGTACTACTAATTATTTTTATTTTGGACGCCCTAATCAGGTATTGACTGGCCTGCCTGCCTAACAAATTCAAAATGAGCATTAAAGACAAATAACATTTAAATTCAGCCATCTACAATAGATTTTTACAATACCGACTGACTAGTACTAGATAAGCTTGTCCAGTCTAGCGTTGGAGTAGTTTTGCAAAATAAAGTTAAACCAATGTAATAGAATTTTTCGATTTCTTTTACTTTTAAAAAATCCATATCAATATCTCCCGTTCATCTTAAGTTGCTGCTAATTTTTTCTCAGAAAAAGAACATATAAGGTCAGCGCTATCTAATACATAGCTACGAAAAAAGAACGCACTGGGAAAAAGTATAAGAAAAAATTGTGTAGGAACATGAGTAGGTGGTTTGTATGCGTAGCGTTACAAGGCAAAATTATGATTAGGTAAAAGTGTATGCGTAGACCTGCTTGAAAGAAGAACTCAACCCTAATCGCAAAGCAAATAAGATTATCTGATCGTATTTTAATGGTAAGCTCGCGTGACAGGAAGGATGTGAGATATCGTCGCTCGTCCACTATAGCCGTCGTACGACTCACACACTTGTACATAGCCATATATACGCTTATAGTCCCTGGGCTTGAGGATTCCGATGGCTGACCTATAGAGGTGACTACTACTTCCGCTGGTATACTTGTCACCTCATTTCAACAGATTTTCATCAGAATTACCTCCTTTTGTTCGAAAAAACTATATTTATTATTTATGGATAATTATTCTTGGGTTTCTTAATTTCTATATAGCTTAATCATTTTTATTGTCAAATAAATAATTATACTTTAGGGCAAAAAAATCCTTTCGCATTTATTCTCTCAATTCTGAACTCAATTAATAGAACCCAGCAAGAAAATCGAACTATTTGTTGTTAGCAGTTAATTCTTTTTATTTGAGAACTTTACTATTACATTTTTCGTTCAGAATTCGTCTCTTTTGGTTACAAATTTATTTATTTGGTTAAAAATTTGTCTTTTCGGATTGAACATGCATCTATTATGGTAGAAAAGTCATCGTTCTTGGTTAAAAATTAAACTATTTTCTTGAAAATTAATTTATTGAAATGAAAATATAACTATTTTTTTAAGTTTAAAATTCAACTGTTTGGTTGAAAATTTATTTATTTTTTTAAATTCAGTTTTTTATTGACAATGTATCCTTTTTATTTGAAAATTCATGTATTTTCTTGAAAATTAGTATTTTTTGATGAATTCAACTTTCATGAATTCATGTTTTCGGTTTTAAATTCAACTTTTTTGTAGTAAGTTCATCTTTTCTGGATACAAATTCAACATTGCGGACATTTTTGTTGTTTTATAAACAGAAATATCTTTCTGGGTTAAAAAGTTAACTCTTTTCTTTTTGGGCCAAAAACAAAAGTATGTAGAGGGAAATTAATATTTTTGTGTTGAGAGCTCAACCTTTTTTTTATCAAATTAAAATGTTTTTTGGTTAAAATATTAATTATTACATTTTTTCTTGGCAACTAATCTATTGCGATTAAAAATTCAACTGTTTTCTTAAAAACTTAATTATTTTGTTGAAAATCCTGCTTTTTTGTTAAACCTCCTACTTTTGTCGAAAGTGGAACTACTTTTTTGAAAATAGGTCTGTTTGGTTTGAGAATTGAACATTTAAATAGAAAGTTCATTTTCTTTCTGGACTGGAAAATCTTTCTTGATTTACATTTAATATATTTTGATAAAAACTTTTATGGTTAAAAATGCAACGGTTTCCTTATTTTTACAATTAAACTACTTGATTGAAAGTTTAACGACTTCGTTACAATGTTTGTTTCTGGTTGAGATCTCCTCTCTTTTTTGTTAAAAATTCGTATGTGTTCTTTGTTTTTTAGAAATTTATTTTTTTTGGTAGTATTTCCAACCTTTTTGATTAAAAATGCACAAGTTTGACTTTTTTGGTTCTAACACCAACTAGTATATTTTTACATAAGAATTCATTTTCTTTCATAATTAAACTATTTGTTAAACAGTTAACTACATTGTTAAAAATCCAGCTATTTTGTAGAAATTTGATCTATTTTATGGAATAGCCGTGTTTTGCTTGCAAGTTCATTGATTTTGCTAAAAAGTCATTGTTGTCGATCTGAATATAATAATTTTGTTGAAAATGCAATATGTTTCCACATGAAACTTTAGGAATTTAAACCCTTTTCATATTGAATTCAACAGGGTACCTAAATTAGTTTCATTTAGAAGAGTTTATCGCCCTATTTTTGTGAAAATTCACCCAATTACCCCTGTTTTGAGATCATTCTGGGTGGTGCAGTCTGAAAATAATTTGTTCGCAAAAAATAAACAGTTAATAATTTGTAATGAAAATACGTCCATGTTTAAAAATAATTTGAGTTCGAGCAATCCGAGATTCAAAAAAAAAATTATTAACAAAAAATGCAAGAAATGCCGATTTAGCGAACTCAAAACCGTAAGTATCACCCATTTGATCAAGATGCGAACATTTTTAATAATTCATGTCCGCAATATTGAGTCTAATTGCATCTAGGTCCAACTTTTTAAAATAATTATGTCCGCCATATTGGATCCGATATTTTGAATGTTGAAAATCCAACATCAGATTTGAATTTCGCGAACCATAGAACCCTAAAATAATCAATTGCAATTAAATCGAATCACTGACAGGCAAGGGCTTAATCATTAAAAACTATTTGAACTTATACGTGGTTATTATTTTAAGAAACTGTTAGCCTACTCCGGGAATCTCAGTGACATAGAAAAAGAGATTGACATATGGAAAAAAACAAAGAGAAATGTGCTTTTTTTACCAGTAGTAAAAAGGTCTTAAAAATATTATCGCATTACAAGTTTGCCTGACAGATTTACTTTGTACTTTATCAACTAAGCTCAAGAAGGACTTTTTAGCTGGTTTATATTGAATGGAAAGCTCTCTGCCAGAGGCGACTTGCCAACAATATTGAAAACGTTAGCTCTGGCCACCTTTTCGTTCACAGAAAAAGTATATTTATACTCGCTGATGCCAAAGTTCCTATTTCTTCCAATGATGTTTGAATGTTGCAAGTCTCTTGAAAACTAAAACTGATCGAAATATTTTCTTATCGGAAACAATGGGTTTTTCTGTGAATCAAAAAGCATGCAAAGCTGTCTAGTTTTGTAAGAACTTTTCATATTTTCTGTAAAAGGGTTTGCATGACCTGAATTCCATCTTTCAATAGGTAATTTGATAAAAGGGGATTTACTTACATTTCCAAGCTTCTTCGATATTAAAAATTCACATCTCTTCATCTGAACTCGTATAAAACTTCAACCGCGCATTTATTTCTAAAGAACTAAAGTAAAAAAAAGTAATCCTGCATTTCCTTGTTTAAATAAGGCCCTTGAAAACGAGCTTTTTTTGTCAAAATCGAAGTTCCGTAAATTCCAGGGATTCGCCATGAAAACGGTTTTGTAAACACGAGGATGATTTTGTTGGAAAGAGTTAAGTCTGAGGATTTAGAAGACCTGGGAAAGGGCACGTACAAAGATCGGCGTGAGTAAGCTTTGGTTCAAAAGACTGCGTCGATTCTCGCGCACGACTCGTTGGTTTCTTGTGTACACTCATATAAGATGTCTTACCCCAATGATAAGGAAGGCAAAAGATTGACGAAAAGGTAGAAGAAAGACGAAAGAGTTGGGCGTCATATACTTTTTATTCACGAACGTGCCCGGCAGGGCTTTTGGAGAAGACTATAATTGTACAAGACCTTTACAGCGTCTTTGGCGAGGGCGTGATCTCTTACGTCCAGCTTGCTTTTGATCTTGCTAAGTTGTCAGGGCAACTTAACCCTTAAAACGTCCCTCAATTTTAACAAGACCGCGGATCTAACCGGCGGAACGAAGAGCCGACCTGGTTAGGCGAATGTGAGTTCTGCATAGTTTACCTCCACCATCTTCCTCGACTTCGCTTCACTTTGCTTTCCTCGCAGCTTGTTCGAAGCAACGGCAGATCCAGTTGCGAGTTTCGACTTTACCAATGCGAGATTAGAAACTGGGACAAAGCACGGAAGAGAAATTCATTTAGCGACATTTCGAGAGTTAAACCCATCGCATTCGTCATGCATATATACATTTTACATTATACACCATCCCTGACGAAAGATACCTCTTAGATTAGTCACATGTCTACGCCCTTTTCATCAGAGAAAGTGCAAAAGGCAACGAAGCCTTTCTTGCAACTGCCTTTGCAAATAAAATACGAATCAGTGAATAGCGAGTAAACAACTTGCATATTTTGAAAGGCTGTATCTCGTTGGCAAAATGTATGACCTGTACCTTATCACGTCGAAATATTACTAAGCAAAAAACGAATAATCGAAATGAAACCAAAGCACATGTAAAATCAACTTTAATTTCTCTTAATCAGGGTTACTGCCGGTCAGAGAGTTCTTGAAAGTCTGGAAATGTCAGGACAATGTCACAAATTACGTACGGAATTTTCTAAATAGTCTCCCCCCCCCCCCCCATGTCAGATAACATAAGATTTGCTCCATCCCCTTTCCCATTAAAAATATTACTGTGAGGAGATTTTACATACAAGCTTAGGAAATTAACATACATATTATAAATTCTCTTAATTAAATAAACGTGAAACCCTAATGCTATTACATTTCAGTCTTAGAAATGTACAATTTTACCATTTTTTTATTTGATAATAGTTTGTTTGTGGCTGAGTGTTCATCCTGAAGTTAAAAATCGTATTTTTGTTTAAAAGTCCTTTTTTGGGTATTAATTCAACTACTCTGTTGAAAATTTGTCTTCTTTGCTTGAACTCAACTGTTTTTGATAAAATTAAATTATTTTTGTTAAAAATTCATATTTTGGCTTTAAAATTTAACGGCTCACTATCGAAAAATTCGACGTCGGATACGACAACGGCAACGACTACGAAAACTAAACAGGAAATGAGGTCGGAAACGACACCGTAAACGAGGTCGGAAACTATACCGTAAAGGACGCTGGGCACAAGATCGGAATTTGGTTCTGGTGTGAAATTTTTTTAAATATGTACCTACTATGATATACTGAAAAAAAGATTACTTGTACCCAGTAAATTGTACTTCGAACAGTTTTTTTAACTTAAATTATAATTAACATTGTTATTATTATACATATTTAATTCAAATAAATCAGATAATCTAAAATCTTGATGAACCTAAAACTCCTGTCCGTCGATGGTGAAGTCCACAGCGATGACCACGGCGCTACTGCAACATGAAAAATGTAAGGCGGAAAGCCGTATGAAACACTCACCATAAATTCCATAGAAATATTTCTTCAAATCAAAGACATGGATATTGAACTTAACAACATATTTCTTTAATCTAAAGAAATATTCAATTGAAAACAATTACACAAAATTAATAAATGTTTTATTTAAAAAAATTATTACTTAGTTGTAATAAATGTTTATTTGGTATGAATAATTCAATTCTAGTAATAATTAAAATATTTTCTTCAACTAAAGAAATAGATATTTATCTAAACACAATATACCGGGTGATTTTTTTAACTTGAAACTTTCAAATATCTCGAAAAATAGGAACTCTATGAAAAAATGTTATGGATCAAACTTAAATCACTCTGAGGAACACATACACTGATGTTAAAATCGGTTCCCCCCACAGCGCCCCCTGGGGTGGGGGTCGGGACAATATCGAAATCATAAATAAAAACCCTTTGTTTTATTACATGTTCGGATGATTTGGATAAAAATGCGTATGATTTGTCTCAAACATTTTTCTCTTTTCGAATTTTTTTTAGATTTTTTTTTCGAACTTGCCCCCATCTCCGCGCCCAGGGGATGGAGGTGATTAAATTTTGATTCATAACATTTTTTCATAGAGTGCCTATTTTTCGAGATATTTAAAAGTGTCAAATTTAAAAAATCGCCCTGTATATTAAAAAATAACAACGCATATATAACACAATATATTTGAAGAAATATTTCTTTGGCAGTAATGGTGAGCGTCAGGGTTAAATACGGCTTTCCGCTTTAGAGTTTCCAATTTACGGTAGAGTCGTGGTCATCGCTGTGGACTTCACCCGCGACGGACACGAGTTCGATTCCTACTGGAGGTGGATTCTTCATCGAATTTTTCTGATTCATGTTCATCATTTCAATTATAATTTAAATGAAAAAACTGTACCAAGAAAAGTTCACTTGGTAAAAGTAATCTTTTTTCAGTATATCATAGTTATAAGTACATATAAAAAGAAATGTTTACACCGGAACCGTATTTGTAAATGACGCCGGAAACGACGTCATATTCGGACCCAAATTCCCATCTTGTATATTTCCGAAGTTGTTTACGGTGTCGCTTCCGACCTCGTTTCCTGCGTAGTTTTCGGCGTCGTTGCCGGTGCCGTATCCTACGTCGGATTTTTCTATAGGGCTTTGTAGTGAAAAGTGGCATTATTTTGATAAAAATTAATTTCTTTATTCGATGCACTCTCCTTTTTTGGGTTAAAAATGTTACCATTTCAGTTCTTATTTAAGATTGAAAATTAACTATTTTAAGATTAAATTCAACTATCCCATTTTCGGTGAAAAAATTATCTTTTTTTTGTTGAAAATTCTTGTATTTAGTTCAAAACACATATTTTTCGTAGAACATTCAACCATTTTGTTGAACTATTGAACTCGTTTGGTTAAAAGTTTTTTTTTTAATAAAGATTCATTATACTTATTGTGAATCAATTTAAAAAAAATTAAGAACTGATTTTTTAAACTGTAAATTTAAGTATTCTTTTCTAAGTTTAAAATCCAACTATTTTGTTGAAAATTTATTTTTTGTTAGAAAATTTGTCTTTTTGGTATAATATTAATTTCATTAGTTAAAACTTCATCTTTTTGATTGGAGATTCATTTCTTTGATTAAGAATTTAACTATTTTGTTGAAATTTCGTTTTATTTTTAAAACATGTATATTTTTTATTGGATAATTTATCTAATTTGTTGAAAATTTGTCTTTTTTAATGAATTCTACTATTTTTGGCATAAAATAAAAAACTTTTATGTTCAAAATTCATATTTTTGTTTTTAACATTTAAGTGTTTTGTACTAAATTTATCGGTTTGAGATACATATTTAACATTGTGAATGCAATTTTTTTTCTCTATTGATTGACACATTATTGTTGATTAAAAACTTAAAACTTTGATTAAAAATTCGTCTTTTTGGTGTAAAAATTCATGTTTTATCGTATAAAGTTTAACTTTGTGGGCTAAAAATTAAACTGTTTTGTGGAAAACTAATCTATTTTTTGGTGGGAATGCAACTATCTTTAATAAAAAATGTAAACCTCTTTTGGTTGAAATATTAACTATTACATTTTTCCTTGAGAATTCATCTATTCTGGTTGAAAATACAGTTATTCATTCATTATATTTGAAAAATCATTTCTTTGGTTGGAAACGCAACAGCTTTCTTAAAAATGTATATATTTTGTTTCAAAAATTCTTCTTTCTCGGTAGAAAATTAATCTTTTTAGTTTATAATTTTTTTTAATTAAGCTTTATTCAAACCTTATATGGGCTTATGGAAGCTACATACTATGATTAAAATAATTATAAAAAAGAGAGAACAAAAGTGAAGCGCTGATTCGAGTAATTTTCTAGAAAGGCGAATTTAGATATCAAAGTTACATTATTCCAGAAACGACAATATGAGGAGACAGACGGAGATATTTGGTTCAGCGATGAACATTTCCAAATAGTAAGGCGCGTGTATTTTCTTTTTCCTTTTCAGATTTTTGATTAGTTTGAGTCTTTGAGAGTCATAAGATGGGCATTGCCAGACTACATGGTTCAGGTCCTCTCGTTCATGGCCACATTTACATTTAGGATCGTCGATGAAACCAATTTGAGCGAGCGCGGCAGCCAAATTGTAATGGTTAGCCCGGCAACGGTTAATGGTGGTGATGAATTTGCGTTTAAACTGTTTCTTGGCGTACCGCGGAGACTTGTTGTTCATATTATATGAAGCAAAATAAGTAACACCCTTAAACGTGCCAGACTCTTCATTTGCGATACGAGTATTTACTATTATATCTTCCTTGAAATATTGGTAGAAGTCTGTAAAAACTATTTTAGAAATATCACAGCTGTTCAAAGAAGTAGCAGCCTTGGCTAGAGCGTCAACCTCCTCATTTCCACGGATCCCTCTGTGTGAAGAAATTCAATTAAAGCTAATAGTGTTTGCATTTTGATTCGAGGCGATGAACTGACATAATTTTTCTTTTATTTCAGGGAGTCCGCGAAAATGAGAAAGTTGGAGCCAGTATTTTGATTTGCTATGTCTAGAGCGCCGCTTAACGCAATGCATTCTGCATATAGATGCTTTTTGATAGATACTGTTCTTGCTAGAGATGTTCAGTTTGGGAAAAAAACAGGCTAACTCGACAAAGTTGGCACCTGCTATTTTACTGCCAATGGTGAAAATCTTTATAGCGTTTTTCTTACTGACTAAATTTTGAACTGCATAGTTGACATCAATATCTTCTTTCAAACTCAGGCCGAATTTGGTGTCGATCGATATAGAGTTATATAGTGTACTACAGTTCTTTGTGTGTACATGGAAGTTTGTGTGGTCAATTATATTGTTTTTTATGTTACTAACTGACGAGACGCATTCATAAAAAAAGTTATTAATGACCCTTGCATACCTTTCAAGTGCAGTTAGGTAGCTTGAAAGATGTGCATTTGTAAACGAGCTGCTGTTAGAGCAAATGTTAGGTAAGTAGCATTGAAAGAGAAATTTTGTGTGGTTAATTACTGAAGTAAGTTTAGTTTCCGCGTGTAAGATGTTAGTGGGAGTTGAAATGCAGTATCCCAGGGCAGCACGTATGGCCGAGTTATGAATTTTTTCGAGTTTGTCAAAGATGAGTTGGCTATTTACAAGATATACAATGGAGCCATATACCATTATCGGGCGAATAAAACTTTTATACAAAATGAATAGAGTCACTGGATAGGAGCCCCACCACGTTCCACGTAAAAATTTCATTATGTTTAGTGATTTGGTACATTTGTTTTTCACGGCTTCGAACTGTAGTTTAAAGGACAAGTTGTATTCAAAGCTTATTCCCAAAAAGCGTTCTGAATATTTTGATTTTATAGTTTGCCCGTGGATGGTGACTTCAGCATTTCCAGGGGCTATTCTTTGGTTGTTGAAATGAACGAGAACAGTTTTAGCAGGAGGGATATCCAGACCCAACTCACGTAAATGATTGTTTTTATTTTGGATTGAATTTTCTCAAAATTTTCTATTTGCTTTCAATTTGTTACATTTGATAAGCACGGCAAGGTCGTCAGCGAATGTACAGTAACGGACTGAGCACCCCTTCCTGTGGGACCCCTTTGAACACCATTCTTAGACAATCGATATTGAAATTCGAAAATATAAATCTGGAATGAGTGAGATGCTTGACAAAAGCTACTAGGTTTTTCGGACATCCAATATAGGACAGTTTCTTAATGAGAATGTCTATATTGACATTATCAAAGGCGGCGCTCACATCAAGCAAGGCGACTAGAACTTGTTTCTTCTCGAGAAAAGCTTAATTTATTTTTTCTTCAAGGTAGGTTAAGTTGTCTCCGCAGGATCTTGTCCTTTCTAAAGCCGCTTTGACTATGGGGAATGAGATTGAGGTGTTCAGCGCACCACTGTAAGCTGTTTTTTTTACCAAAGTCTCTAACAATGTACACAATCACGATGTGAGAGATATGGGACATGACCAACCCTGTCCGCTTTCGGAATAAAGTGCAACAAAGAATTTTTCCAGCTTAGAGAATATTCAGACTTAGCTGGTTTACAATTCATTTCTTTGGTTGAAAGTTCTACTATTTGGTTAAAAATGTACTATTTGGTAAAACTCTACTATTTGGTTGAAAACTAGTTTTTTAAACTTTTAATTTAACGTTTCTATTTCAAGTGGAAACTTCATCTATTTCGTTGACATTTTATTTCTTTGCTTAAAAATTTAACTATATTGTTGGAATATCTTTTTTCTTTTGGTTGAAAATTCATATTTTTTATTTAGAAATTTGTGTGTTTTCTTAAAAATTGGTATTTTTTGTTCAAAAATAAATCTTTTTGTTTTAAAATTTGAGTTGCTCACTCATTTATTTGGATGAAAATTTCAGTTTTTTGTTGATCATTTGCTGTCTTATATTGTAAATTATTTTCTTAAATTGAGAACTTAATTATTACAGTTTTTCATGAAAATTGATCTTTTTAGTTGAAAGTTGATTTATATTGTATAAAATTCGTCTTTGTTGTGTGGAAAATTCTATTACTATAGTAGAAAGTTCCTACTTTTCGGTTGAAAATTCATTTTTTTGTTGAACATTCAATACATCCAAGCTGTCTCTTTTTCATATGTAAGATCTTCCATTGCCACTTTTCTTATTCCTCAATCAAACACTCATAAGAAACAGATGCCTCAATGAAAATTAACTAATTATCAGGGAAAATTAAAAATTGGTTAAGGAAATGTCAGGAAATTGCATAATTTATAAGTTCTAGCAACCGTGTTGCTAGTAGTAAGGTTCCAAACATTAAAAATTGATGTTGAGCTCATGCTTTCTTTCATTCTGAAAAAGGAACAGCGGCGGGATGACTACGTGCCAAAGTAATATTGCACCAGAAAAATGGTCTCGCATACTTTGCGGGCAGCGGACTGTGACAAAGTACCATACTGGCAAGAGTCCTTCTTGTCAAGAAAGTTTGCATTCTCAGGAAGCCCGAAGCATGCCTGTTTCTCATTGAAGAAAGGTCGAGTCACTGAGAAAAGTCCCTCGGGAACTGAGGGTCTCGCGCGAAGTTAACTAATCACCTGGCTGATGGTTGAGCGCCACCATGCGCGGCTGGAAGATAGGCGATTTTTTCTTAAGCGGTCGTTAAGCCTCCGCTCTGGGATAATTCCGTCAAAGCTAGGGGAACGAGAAGATCACGGGAATTTCTAGCAACCCTCGTGCCAAAACTTGAGTCAATCCGACGATTCATCCAATGATGGGATCGACAACTCGCGTCTCCTCGTGAATTTCTTTTCGAATCAGAATTTTAAGAAACTGCCTCAACTTCATCCCCTCAGTCCAATTCAAGCCCCTGTAACAGACAAACATATATTGCGGAGAATCCTGCCACCCTCGGTACGAAAAGTCCAATCCACTCAAGTAATATCGCATTCAGCGAAAGTCGATGCAATCTCATCTGTCAGTCACGTGACGAAAGGGAACTTTTCTCCAGACGTGTCGATGTCGTTGCGGCGTAGTCAAGACCTACTTTTAACGATTATTTCACTCTAGGTTTGACGGTTGACGAAAAAGACTTTCCCTTTTTCGGGATATATAATATTTGTGGTTTAGAATTTCATGTTCAGCACATTTTGAAGGAAAATTGATATCTATATTGGAGTCTGTGAAATAAGGCTGCTGGAGAAAAAAGTGTTTGCAATTGGACAAACCATTAGCTTAGTTCCTTAATTATTGAAAATATTGGCTAATTTTTTTCCAACATCAACTCGATTACTTCCGAAAGTTGATTAACAGTTCTTGTATTTCGAGCAATATTAACATTTGCAAACAATTCAGTTGCTTTCAAGATTTCACATTCATCATTTTTCACCAAATAGTTCCATTTTCAAGGTTAAAAGACGAATAGTTTCGAATACAGTTAAATTTTCCACCTGAAAAGTTGAATTTTAGACGAAAAAACTCATTTTCAGCCGAGGGAGATGAATTTTCAACAAAGAAACATGATTTTTCAATCAAGAAAGATGATATTTCTATCATAAAAGATAAATATTGAATCAAAAGAAAAAAATCCTGAACAAAATACATATATTATCAACGAAATAAGCGAATTTTAATCAAAAAGATAGGTTTTCAAGCGAAAATGTAATAGTTGGATTTTCAAAACAAAATATTTGAATCCTCAAACAAATAGATAAATTTTAACCTGCTAAATAGCTGAAGGCGTATCAAAAATGATGAATTTTAAATAAACAGGATTAATTTTGTACCAAAATAGACCAATATTCCACACAATACATAAATTTTTTACCAAACAACAATGGAATAGTTAATTTTTCAGATAACACAAATTGCCCGCAAAAAAATGAAATTCCAAAAAATAGTTAAATTTTTAAATAAATAGTTTAATTTTCAACCAAGCATATGAATTTTCAAAAAACATTAATTTCCTATCGAATAGTCTCATTTTTTACCAATTTGTTGAATTCTTAAGCCAAAAAGACATATACTTCAACCCAGGGCATGAATTTTTTTAAATCTGAAATCTAAAATATTTGAATAGAACAAAAAAACGAACTTTCAAAAATATATTTTAATCCTCAAAGCAACTAAAAGCAACAAAGCAACAAAATAATTTGCAACCAATCAGTTATGTTTTTAACCAAAATGGGTGAACTTTCAGCCAAGATTAGTTTTCTGTAAAGAAGGACTAATTTTCATAGAAATTCATGAATTATGAATCAAAAATAGAATAGCTTCATTTTTCAGTAAAGAAAATTAATTCTTAACAAAATGAAAGAGATCAATTTTCAGGAGAATAGTTAAATTTTCAGCCAAAATGTTGATTTTTTCATTAGAAGATTTATTTTTTTACAAAAAAAGGTTAATTGCCAACCAGATACATGAATTTTTTAAATAGTTAGTTAAATTTTTAACTAAAAAAGACTAATTTTCAACAAAAAATAAAATAGATTTGTTAAAGAAAATTGATTTTCAACCAAAAGTTGAACGAGCTTTTAACAAAGTAGTTCGATTTTCAACAAACCTGCAAACCTAGTTTAATTACAAACCCGAAATATAATAGCAGATTTTTCAATCCAAGAAATTGCCTCTTAAGTAAGAACAGTTCATGGATTTTCTTGAGTTCTATTAATTGAGTTCATGTTGGTGCGAAGAAATGAGAAAAAGGGGAAGTTTCTTTTAAAGCAGGCACCAATAAAAATTCTTAAAAAAGGAGAAAAGAGGAAAATAGGGGAAAGAGTGCAAGGTCTGAAATATGAATGTGATTTTGAAACTTATTACGTTATTATTCAAACACACTGTTGCAGAGCCATATTTCGCAAAAAATGAAAAGAAATGTTTAAGGAGTTTAATTGAAAGTGCTCTCATGCCGGTATGAAATAGTTTTAAGTCATGATTCATTGTTCTATTTACGGTTATGTTACATCACATTTCCAGGATGAGTTTCGAAGAATATAAGGTAAAATGAAATTGAAACCCTAGTTTTTCCTACGTACTATTAAGCTTTTTATTGCGGGTAAAGACTCTAATCTCACTAATCTTTGATGCCCACTTAACTATTTGCAACTGAACATTTGAGGTGATAGATTCAGTGAATTAATTATGTGCTTTCAAGTTTGAATTCACTCGGGATGTCTGTACTATACATATATATTATTTAACGGTTTAAGATTGCTTCGCTTCGAAATTTAAGAGATACTTAAGCCGTGATCTGCGAATCAGATTGCTCCTTTAGGAGTTCGAACCTCACTTCCATATTAGATAAAGGCGGTGCATCCGGACCTAAGTCTCTTTATCGTACTCTATTCCGGTTATAGCTACCTTTAAAATCAGTTGCGGCATTCTCTATAGCGATTAAGCCATAGTTTCCTAGGTATTGATCCTGCAGAGTGAGAGGACCTTAACGAGATAATGCAAACTTTTGAATTTTCAAATTATGGAGTTTTCTGCCTCCCTGTGGTGGGCACCTAATTCCTAAAGCCTAACTTAATTCTTTTGTGTAATAGAGTGATTATCTTATGAAAATAAGAATAATAATTGAAGAAAGAACTTAATTGAAAGAAGTTCGAAATTTTTGTGATTAAATAGTGCTCAAAGAGAGACTGCACAGTATTCACTTTGATACTTTTTGATATTAAAACATTCCTGATGGAAATAGTTTGGAAGGCAGAAAAGAAACTGGTAAAACAATATGAGACTGTGCCCATAAATTAAAAGAATAAAGCGATCGTATCGAAAACCGATAGTAAAAGAAGTATTATGCATTCAGGTTGGCTGCATGTAACAATGTAACATCGTTTCAATCACTCGAGTAGTTCGAGTCAACGCAACGTCTGTTCCGGCAAAGACGTTTCACTCGTTATCGCGCGCGCGACTAATATTGATTAAAGTTTTGCCTTTCACGTTTCGTGTATTTGGTTAATGGCTGTTACAAAATTCACTTGGCGTCTGCTTCGTACTCCAAGTCGATTACTAATCATAAACGTGCCTTAACCAACCCCATCTTCTCTGCATAGTGCATACTCTTCTCACACATATTCAGTTTCCGCTCACTTTTCGTTTACTACGGCTGCTTAGCGCGAACTTCCTGAAAGCATCGTAAAGTTTGTGGCGTAGAAGCAAAGAGAGAGTACAACACACTGCAACACGTGTTTCAACATACGAAACTCAAACACGTGTATACTGAGTGCTTCTAATTCTCCACATTATAACTCCTTTAGAACTCATTATTCGCTTTGCTATATATTTATATAACTTTACCCTAGTCTTGCGAGTTGCGTAAGCATATTCAATTCGTGAATTTAGTCTCTTATACGATTCGCAGTGGAAAATTTACTAGTGGGGCATGTTTGGCCCAATCTTGGGACCCAATTATATCAATGGTGGCGTAAGATTGTCTGCTGCTCTTGGGCCATCATTGGCGGAAGCTTTCGTCGATGACAGCAGTGCCAGTCAATACGAACAGGGTTGGTCCGTGACAGGTAGCTCACATTGCCTATACTAAAAACAAAAATAAAGTTACGATAAAAAAATAATTTCGCTGAGCAGTTTTTGTTCGTTTTACAATAATTTGGCAGTTATTTCCAAATATTTTGTCATGATTATTAAATTAGTGGATGGTTTAACGAAAGAAATTATTTGTCTCAAACAGAAATTTTTGTTAAATACCGCGTGTTACTTATTCATTCATATATACATTCTCATCAGAGAAGGTATTGTCTAAAAGAATTAAGATAGATAAGACAGAATGATTTGTGTAAAAATTGACCTCTCCGGGTTTTGTCAAATGTCCACGTTTTCAGAGCCCCTAAATTCGAAAAATAGGTCTTTACAAATGTGTCCCTCTGGGTGTCTGTCTCTGTCTGTAGATTTTTAGTTTGTTAGCACGATACATTTTGAAAGAATTGACAAATTATATTTGCCTTTTATATACTCTTTCAGTCTCCTAAGCAAATGTGCAAATTCGTTAGCGAGCGATTTTGGATGCAAATTCAAAATTGAGCGCATTAAAAAAATGTGCAAGACCACTTGGTTTTTATTGCACAAAAAATAGTAAGAAATAAAAATTTTCATTTTGTAGTCAAACTATGCAAGATTCGAATAAAATAATCGGACTAAAGTTTTTCGTCCAAAAAGGGCTCCACATTTGTTACACATGAATAGACAAAAGTTGTTCACCAAAAGTGGATCTAAGAATTTGTTATTAATCATTTTTAGGTGGGACAAGTACATTTTCTTTTAATTCTAAAAATGAGATTAAAAATAAAAAGATTAGATTTTTGGAAAAACGACACCAGAGACGAAAAAAAATGAAAAGACAAAAGTTTTTTCACCAAAAAATATCTACAATTTTTCTATGCACTCTGGCGATAAAAATATATTGAAAATAAAAAAATTAAATTTTTGGAAAAACGGCAAAAAATACAATAACATTTTACTCAACAAAATTTTTCGCCTAAATGTTTTCTACAAGTTTTCTTAGAACCCCCTTAATTTAGGATGCGTAGTTTTAGTTAAGGTACAGAAATAAGTTCAATATAAATTTGATATAATAGAGCGTAACATAATGTAGAAAAGTTCACATTTTGGACAAAGTCAATTGCAAAACACGAGATACATGATGAGAATGTGTTCGTTAAAGACAAAGGAGCTTTAACAAAAGAGAATTCACAATCGGCAAATTACACTTGTCGATGCTTTGACCTTTAATTTTAAAAGGCAGTGAAGCGTGAGATAAATATTAAATTTATTAAAGATTAATTTTATATTTTAATGACAATGCGATAAATAAATCGTATTTTTTTCTATAAGCTAGGTTAAGTATGTCACCTATTGTGAAACATTTGAATGCTATACAAATTCTTTAAGTAATTAATACTTGTTTAAACTATTTGTTTACATTATAAAAAGTCTTTTTTCATCCTATTTATTTAAGAATGTACCATTAATCTTAAATTAATTACTTAAACAATTCGATAATGGTTTGAACGAAATATGTTGCTCTTAAGAATGACTAATTACCGCATCAATTACTGAAACAAACCTCTTTTTGTAACAAATACGAATTTATTACCTATTAATGTATTAATATCTGACTGACGTAGGTACTTAATAATAAGCGATAAAATTAACCAAATTAAAAAACGTAGTTTTCTGTTTCTCTTAAGAAGAAAGTTATAAGTAAATATTAATTCATTATTTAAAGAATGGGTAATTTATGAAACTCAAATTGTTTTTCTATAAATGACTAATGGTCCAATTAAATTTTAAACAGGTTAATTTCCATAAGTTAATAGGTGAGAAAACATTTTTTAAACAAATAAAAATTGCTTAAACAATTAAAAATAAGTTTAAAAATGCCTGAAAGCATTTCACTTCTCGAATAAAAGAGCTGAGCTCTGTTTTTCCCTTTTGCGTAAATGCGTAAATTTTGCGTGACATTGTTAATTTCAGTTTTTTGTTGGGCTTTTTAAGAATCAAAAAGAGGGAGATGAGGGCGTGCAAACTAAAAGTAAATTAGCGGAAATTATTCATTGGGGACTTCCTAACAAATTCTAATAATCTCTCACAAGTTAACTTTAAACCCAGAAACGTGAATCTCATTTTTCCGAAAATAAAAATTCTCCCATGTTCATCCTAATTATCCGAGCACGTCTTAATATTCACCGATTTTGCTTCAACTTTGAGGAATTTTTTCCAGTATCCTCACGAAATGGAGAGAGGGGGAGTAGCATGCTCTCTATTTGAAAGTTAATTTTTTTGACCAGCCTGTTCTTGACAGATGATGAGAGTATCCAACATCATAATATCAACAGGAAATGTTATAGAAAATCTTGAATTTTCGGTTGAGTGAAAATTTAAATTCCACCGAGCGTGAATCTGGTAATTTGTCTACAACGATTAGAATGTCTTAAAATTGAATGAAATTGACTTGCATTTTGTTTTGCAAGTAGACCTGAAAGACCTGCCCTCTTAAAGTGAACCAGAGAAATCTCACTAACTTGTAGTGACATATCACTGACTGAAATAGCCAGGAGTGTCACTGGCGATCAGTGAGATTTCACTGGTTTACTCAGTGAAATTTCGTCACTGGATTAGTTAGTGAAGTTGATTGGTTCACTCAGTGTCAGTCGTACGCATTTTGATCCGTCAGCTGGTTACGCATGACACTTACCATGATTCACTTTTGTGTTAACCTTCGCATTATCATACGAAAACAGCACTTTACTCTCATAACAAGAAATGAGGGCGAGGCGGCTGGGCGTTTTGGCTCCGTGGAACGCTGTTTTAATTTAGTCACTACTGGTACAAACAGTCAACATGGGAAAAATATCAGTTAACCAGTGATAACTGAAAATACTGATTCACACAGTGGCAATTTCACTGGTTCAGTTAAAGTGAGTGAAGAAGTCATTTGTATAGGATTTTAATCAGTGAAATTTAGCTGTTAATCAGTGAAACTTCACTGCTCAGCAGCAAAATTTCGCTGTTTCAGCAGAGTATATACGCTGATTTGAATTAGCGGTATGCACGGAAAAAATATGGAACTGTAATATCCCATTACGAGTGCAGGCATCATTTGATCCCTGTGTTTAGAAACAAATAGGCCATGTATGAGATCATTTATTTCCAAAATAGTTAGGTGACTTCGCGCCTCCCAGCTTGGGAACGAATCAGTCCCATGCTCGGCCAAACGGGGTCGCCTCGCTGAGCGAGAGAGTACACTATAGTATAGTATAGTAGTGATGGTAGCTCTTTCTGTCCAGCATGGGACCGAATCAGTCCCATAGCGCGGAGAGAGTGGCTACTACAGTCAATAAGATCGGCGCGGTCCGTCTTTTGTTATTTGTTCGTCCTATGTGACACACTTTTCTATTCTTACAAAATTTTGGTAATAATAAGTTTCGAAACTAGACAACTATTTGGTTCTATATTTTTTTCCGTGTACTTATCGCTGATTCATATTTAGAGAGTACCTACGCTCGTCGTTTTCAATGCAGAAGTAACTATTCATATCATACCATTTGTAGTGCATAGTTATCAAGTTTTTGCAACGCTTTGATCGGACTTTGAAAGAAAAATGATGGCACTTTGGGATTTAGTGTGTACTTGTATAGAGCGACAAGGTTTGTCAGGATATTGAACGGCAGAGTTATAGGATAGCTGAGGTTGATCGTAACGAAGCGAAGGCATGCGATCTCGTCGCTTCGATACACAGTCGAAACCTATAGGAATACGTACCAACACGCTGGCTTGTATTTTGTCGGTACGGCGCGGTAAGGCGTGTATAACACGAGCTAACAAAGGAGATAGTAGTACAAAGATGTGTATCGAGTTCGATCGAAGATATTGCACAGACACTTAAAACGAGCTCGTACAGGCCGCCTTAGGTTCAGTGTTTAGGAATCGGTTTGGGGATAGCCGCATCTTAGCGCGCAATGGTGGTAGCCTAGCACGAGCTGCTAATGACCCCCTGATTATACGTGTAATGTATTAGGGTTGCCTTGGTTAACCGAATTGGAGGGAGGACTTTTCCTGGTTTTGCTTGTTTCGCTTGTTTAATCCTCGTTAACGTATACAATATACGTTCATTTTCACTGATTCTACGTGCCAAGGTTTTCCAACAATTCTTCATCAATTATGTTTATCTTGACAGGATTCGATTTAATATAATCAAAGCAAGTACGGCAATTATTTTTAACGAGATTCACTGTTCAGTTCTCTAGTAGAAATAATAATGAGTTAGAGATTCGAATAATTCAGAAAAGACTCAATTGAAGGGTGTCGAAAAATCACCTATATGCCATCTTTCTACGAAACACTTTTATTGGCTTAAAAATTCTTGCAATTTAAAATACATGTAACTCAGTAAAATTGTTTATCATAATAATTTCATAGTTGAATCCAGTTTATTCCTATCCCGGTATTGACTTCCATTCACGATTATTCTCGTATTTTCTTAAGGGAAATAAGTAATTCATTAATTATATAGGGAAAAATATTAAGTATAATTTTAGACTTCAGACTCTCCCCCCTTGTCCCCTCTTTTCCCCCTTTTTCATAAATTCTACTGTTTTCCCTTGTTTAAAAAAAAACTCCCCGTGTTTGTCTCTTTTTCGCCTAAATTATTTGTCTTGAAATGCCACTATTTTATTAAAAATTCATCTTCTTTGGTCGAAAACTCATCTCTTTGATTGAAAATCTTACTATTTTGTTGAAGATTTATTCTACTTTCGTAAAATACATTTTTTTGTTGAAAATTCAACTTTTTGTAGAAAGTTGGTCTCTATAGGTTGTAAATTGATCTCCTTTGGTAGAAATTTCTTTTTTGTTGATTGAAATTATTAGTTTGAAAATAACCTGTTTAGTTGAAAATTCATATTTTTGGATTAAAATTTAATTGTTTTGTGAAAAATTTATCTTTTTAGCTTAAAACTTCCAACATTGAATTGAACTTTTTTTCTTTCTTGACTGAAAATTCTTTTTTTTAACTTCAACTATTTGGTTGTAAATGCATACGTTTGGCTGAAAGTTGTGTTTTTTGTTGCCAATTCAACTAATTGGTTAGAATCGCATTTTTTAGGGTTTAAAACTTAAATTTTTTGCATGAAAACTCATTCATCTCTTTGGTTGAAAACGTAACCTTTTTGACTAGAAATCTCAGTAAAATGGTGCCCGCATTAACTTTGTTTAAAATAATTTATTCCCATATTTTCGTAAAAAATCAACATATATCTCCTGTTTTGGTAGCATTTTGGGCTTTGAAGTCTGTAATTTACATTGGTTTTCAATTTAATTTAATTCCTACTTATTGACTCCCAGCCACTATATGTAGCCAATCACAGAGTTCAGTTTAGTCTATTCTATTATTAAATTTCAATTAAGTGAATCATGACACCAAATGTGATTACATTGCGATTCGCAGTATTAACAATATCTTGTTTTATAATGCTTTTAGTTGAAACATGTTCACAGTTATCTTTTGTCTTATTGACATAAATTTCATTACTACAAATTTTGGTTGTAAGACATTTGCCGGGAAACTCAAAAGAACGTCTAAAGTATACTTAAATGTGGAAGGGGTTATCGAAATGATTCAAATACTGTTTTCCTGAAACTCCTATGTTTATTCTTCAAATAGAAAATGTCAGCATAAAAGTTGCAGGATGTATTTTATTTCCTGTGCTCAAATCGATTTTTCACATTACCAAAAAAGCCCTACCATTTGATTAATTGTAAAAATCAAATGTCTCGCCTGTCTTCCTGTGATTTGAAATGGATACTTATATTAATATAAAAATTAATTAAACTAATCATCACATTTAATGAATTATCTACTTATTATTCACACTTCACGCTATTAATAGCGCAATTCGAAATGTAAATTGAAAGTAAATAAATTAAAAATCAGATTTTGAAGTGAAGGCTTTAACATTGAATTTATCTTTCAATAATATGAGCTGTTCAAATTGGAGTAAATTACAAAAATCATAATTAAAATAGTCCTGACAGTATGTTTTTTTCTTGAAAAATTGAGGACTGAACTAAGCTTTTTTTATTAATGATAATAATATAAAATGCAAATCGTAGTATATTTCAATCAATCACTGTTATCGTAATACTGACAACTTCCATGAAGCTCGACAGAAATAAACATGTTAATAAAATTTATTTATGTGTTTCTTATATAGTAATGGAGATTAATTGGTATAGAGCAGTTTTTTTCGTTTACAAACGTTACCTATTAATTTATATTTTTTTCTCGAAAGTCTTGTTATATTTATTTTAAAATGTTTAATTCAAATTTATTGAACGGCATTATATGTGCCGATTTCCGTTGAACGAAAAGGACGGCTATATTTACTTAAATTTGGAAAGTTATTCCTGAAAAATTGTATGTATGCAATAAATAACATAATTTTGTAGTTACTGAACATAGTGTATCTATAGAAAAAGCTAGTGTTTGAAACCCAGATTCATTTGTTTTACATTGACAATAATAGCACGAACATTTAAATTTGATATGCTTATTCATCACTCTTATAATAAATTCCAAAGATGCAATTATTAATTAAATAATAAATAAGTATATAAAATGAACCTTTCCAGTATGGAGATTAAATTTTTTCAGCATATTCGTTTTTTATTGTGTCTTTATGCAGACAGTGACAAATGCATCAAGCAAAATTTGAACGAGGTTTGTATAGTGAAAGAACGTCGAGGTATTTTTTTGTTTGCCTGATGCAACATCACAAAATCGTTTACACGACGGAATTCAAAACAATCGTTCCACGTGCGAACGTC
This sequence comes from Druon quercuslanigerum, assembly GCA_010014905.2. Lineage (NCBI taxonomy): Eukaryota > Metazoa > Arthropoda > Insecta > Hymenoptera > Cynipidae > Druon > Druon quercuslanigerum. The sequence continues at coordinate 33,162 of JAAAKG020010433.1, forward strand.
TAGTTCTTTGTAGATGCACTAAACCATACGCCGTCAACGTAAGCGTGTAAAAACCGCTCCGGCATAGAAGCAAAAAGAAATTAAAAATCAGCGTAAAATTAAAAATGAAAAGCCGGAATGAGACACGAGCGGAGACAGGGAGAAAGGATTTATGCATGTGGTGCATGGTGTCTGTGAAAAATGCTCGGAAAAAATTCATGTGAAAATGTAATCGAATATATGTATACAAAGTTTTGTGCAGCCACACAATTTACGTTGGAACTCGCAGGCCAGAAGTATATGTTGTCTATAGGGAAAAATGGGCACAGGAAATTCTGTTACCAACGCTTCATGGACAATTTTTTTTTTATTAAGTCAATTTGTTTGAATGTTTGCAACGCCTTTTTTTGAAAAAATGTCTTTATGAAAAAAATATGTAAAGATGTGTAGAAAACTTTACAATTATTGCTGTTCAAAACCTGATTGGTTTTTTATTATTTGAAATTGTTTTGTTTTATGTCTTAAATTGGAGATTTTAAAAATGACATCTTCACAAATCATAGAGAATCTTATACGAATTGAAAAACATTTTTGCTTTCTAAATACTTTTGGGCGGTTAAATTAAAACGTTAAAATTATAAAAGAAATGACTGAATTCATTACACATGTTTTATCTTAATGATTTTTGCTTAAAGTTTTTTTAAAAAGAATTTTAAACAAAACTCATTAGATTTCGAAGAAGGTTCACAAATCTGAACAATCTGTTGTTATGAAAAAAAATGTAAGATTTTCAAAAATAGAATTAATTTTTTTAATCTTAATAGCTTTATTATCAATATACTTTTATGTTATGTTAGTATTTTTAGTCGGAAACTAACGAAATCTTTAATATTAATTGCTTAGATTTTAAAGAATATTTACAATTTTTCAAATAGGTTAGGTCGTTCATACGAAAAAAAAGATTAAATTAAAATTTGATGTTTTGGATCATGTTATAGAGTTTTTCTTAAGAAATTAAAACTTACTAAAAAATCAACAGATTTCAAAGAAATTTTTTAGTTTTTTTATCAATTTGAGGTTTTTTGTGTTTTACATCGAAAATTGGTATGTTAACAACAAATCATTAGAATTTGATTAAGACTTAGATTTGTTTAATAATTTGGATTTATGTTAGGTTTTTACATCAAAGATTGGCATTTTTAATATAAAAAAGTGATACGATTTTCAAAATTATCATTATTCTTTAGATTATCATTCAGAGTTATTGAATTCGCAATTTTTGTATTGGTAATTTTTAGTTTCTTTGGCGTTTACACCGGAAATCGTTACTAAATTTACAATTTTGAGCAAGTTCAGGAATTGCCTATTGACATAACTTTTAACTAAAGAACCCTTTTCGTTGGAATCCATTTTAGAATATAGTGCTTTATTTCGGAAAAGGAATAAGAAAGGAACCGCGTGGTTTATGGAAGCATCCTAAATTGTAATGTATTTTGGAAGATGTAGTAACACATTTCACATCAAAAATTAGTTTCCGTCAAAATTAATTTTATAACAATATAATAATAGTTATTTGTTTTTGTTGTTTTCTTGAATCTTCCGAAACATCGGGATTTTTATTCAATCTTAATAAATAAAAGGTCATTTTGTTCATGCAAACATTTTCTACAGTTTTGTTCGTTTGAATTTGGTTTAAAATTATTGCTTCAGAAACTAAACACTTTGAATAATCGTTAATTATTAAATCCTAAACCTAAGGATTTTTAATCAACTTCAACGAACATGATAACTGCTGGTTCTGTCAAAATGCTTTCAAATTATTTGTGGTTCTTTTTTCCTGCCGCGATAAACCGTTCTCTAATCTAAGGTCATGTCAGTGGATCAATAATTAGCTTAAACTGACGGATAAATTAGTGCTTTTCATCAGATATTGGCATTTTCTAACAAAAATGCAACAGTTTGATTGTCTACAAAATATTACATATTGATTCTGACGTTACAATATCAATTTTCATCAATTATAAAGAGTATTGTAAATTAAATAAGATATTATAAATTGTTTTTCTCTTGAAAGGCTTTTAAAGATTTTATTATTCTTCGAAAAATATGGGAACAACCAGGGAAACATTTTTACAAAAACCAAGCGAAGAAAGAAATAATTTTCCTGTTTCTCTGATAATCCAAGGCAGTAAATTGTCTCTGAGATTCTACCATTTGACTGTCAACCATTAACTCAACTCTGTCACCATTTCGCGATTTGCTCAATTCCATTTATCTCTGTCTCTCTCTTTCTCGCTCTCGCTCGTTGATCGGCCGAAAATATTTTCAGCCGGCGCCGTTGCAGCTTATTGGCTTTTATTTTATTTATTTTTCTCTTTTGGCGAATGTGTCCTCTTATTTCGTCTTCTTCAACCTTTCTATCTCACAAACGTCGCTCATTCGACACGTGCGTCCGGTTATTTTATCTGTCGCGTTACAAGGCGACGCGACGCGATGAGCCACCCAGTCTGTCGAGGGAGCCCCTTACATATGGTCTATTAGTACTAATAATAGGTTGTGTGTACCTTAAGAGCCCGCGATAGAGGGCGCCAGGAAACCGGCCCGAGAGAATGAAAAAAAGATAAATAAAAATAAAAAGAGGTAACCTGAAGAAAAAGAGTATGTAAAGCAAGAAATGAGAAACAAAGAGGGGAGTGGAGCGTGAGACAGGTTTATGCGGCTTGTCGCGACTCCCTACTGCTTCCACGGTTAATGCGCCTTCATGGTTTAGACTCGTGACAGCGTTAATTAAATTTAGCGCCATCACTTCAAATAGTGTACGAAGCTTCTCTACTCGAAATCAGAAATACATTATTGTATTTCATTGTCAGCTTTAAATCATTTTAACGAATTAAACAAATAAGATAAGATTTAGGAGGCAGAGGGCCATTATGACAGTGTTAGACATTGTGATTGTTTATCATCATTTTTTTTACTATCAAATTTATTTACTTTTGTTAATTTTAATAAGTTTTTTGTAGGAGCTTTCAGAAGATTCCATATAACTCAAGTATTATTTGCCAACACTATTCATCTGTCTCGTCTACCCTCAGCCTATTATATACGACCTCAGCAATCTATCTCTTTCAAAATAATCGGACAGCTCTTTTCAGGCTGTATCCGGTTTCGCGAAAACTCATTTTCCTGATTCGTAGATAGAACTGGTTGATCGTCCCATGGAGGCGATATCGTTTTGAAATATATCCTCTATCTCCTCCCGTTCATCTGACACTCAGGGAAAAGTAAAACTTCCCGAAACAAGCTATACGAAATTCCTCTCTTCGCACACACAATCGGTCTTGAATCGCATCGCAGCCCCAATAATTTGGTATCCGTTGTTTTTTTATGTGTATAATTGTTGTGTAAAATTAATTTCTATTCAGAAAAAAATCATTTAAAAACTAGTTTTGCTTAGTTAATGTGATTGGAGTAAGTGGTATGAATCATCCTATGGGATTGTCAGTCAGTTTCTGTATGTTTGTTTGAACTGTGGTGCATTGTGGCTTTGCGAAGCTTTCCACGTGGGGTGATTGCTAAAAAGATTGATCGATCGACCTAATCGGCAAGGGGGAAAATGTACATAGTTGACGCAACAGAATTATGGGTACACTTTTTGGAATTTTGAAAATCTTACCATTATATTTTTGTTATTTACATTATTATTATTATCAAATAAGAAAAATTCGTCTGCAATACGAAATGTTCTTATAGAAAAAATGTTCAAAATTAAAAAATTTAATGGGTACATTTAAAAAATACAAAGTGGAGCTCCCTGCTTTGGGATCTTACGTTTCATCTAATAACTGAGAAATCTCGTATTTTTAGCTTTGCAGAAATTTCCATTTCACGAATAGACATTTTTTATGATTACGCAGCAGACACGCAATATTTGTACATTTTCTTAGTTGTGATTTAAAAAGTAAGAGTGGCACTTGATTTTAGGAATTTTATCAATTTTTAGGAGCAATTTTCGAGATTTGGTGATGAGATAAGTGCGTGAGATTTTAGAAATTACGATTAAAATCAAAATTGTCTAAACTTTGTAAGTAGTATACTTAGTATCTGAGCAGATATTCATATGTGTCGTTGAGCATGCATTTTCACGCGGTGATTCAAGCACCGAAAGTGCATTAGATGTTAGGGTTTTTCGTTAAGAAATGTAAAGAATCGGGTTCTTTTTTAACCAAGCATCCATAAATTATTGGTGCTCACTGTGAATGGATAAAATGCTTCAGTGTACGGTTACTTCAACCTCTTCTTTCAAAAATACATTTCTAATAAAAATATTGTAGAAAACTGTTGGTAACAGGAAATTACTATTGAACTGAAAAGCCAAAATATGTGTTCTTATTGATATATTGCGAGCAGAAAAAAATGTGCAGCTAAACTAGTAATATTTTTCTTTTATCTAGCTGTCAATATTGTTTGAATCAAACTAACAATATTGGTAAAAAATTTTAAACAGTAATTTACAGCATGCTTTGTTTTAAGTATTATTGTTAATGAATCACTTAATTAAATTGTCAAAACAAAGATATTACGTAGCTAAATTAAAAATATTAGAACTCTGAATACGGTGTTACTTATTAAAGTAACTCGAGTTAATAGCAGAAGTTTTTTTTAACTTTTCTGCTTTTTTTATACTTGGATTGAAACATACTTCATTTCTCTGCATTTCTTACTAATCAAAGATTTGTATTTGAAGTTACGACTTTGTACGAGATCTGAAAGTCATGTCACATAGTTAATTAAACTTTATGAAAATCCTTGAATCGAGGTTACAGTTGGCTGTTTCAACAATAAAAACTACTTTAATTACATATTTTGTTTTGATTGGTTTTACTCAATATTGCAATGACCTTTTTTTTCTTGTTAATAATCGTCAATGGCGACTCAAAGGATGCTTTCCGTACCGAGCCTGGCCATATGCTGTATCTACAGAAATGCATGGATTAGTACCATCGAAACTGACCTTACCAACAGACTTAGACTTCGAGGCATATAAATTAGAAGATTTTCATTTCTTGCTTGTGATATTGTTCTGCATATGTTAAACAAATTATTTTTCTTTGAGGAAAAAGTTCCGCGTTCCGGTCGTTTTTAGATCATATTGTCTGCATTTTTTACAATGATATATTTTTGAAGATAGATACGGCTTTTTCACATAAACTTCTTTTATTTCACAATGAAATGTAGTATTTTATTTTTCAAAATACACTATTTACTGCATAACATTGGCATAAATAGTAGTGATGGACGCTGCTCTTTGTTACCATAAAATTCCTTTTCCGATATGTCAGGAAAAGTTGCAAAAGCATTATTGCATCACGTAGGAACGTTTTTTTTTTACTAAAAAACGATTAAAGCACGTCATGTAGTATAATAATGTATACTATCTTATTATTTAAAATATGGTGAATATGAGAAAGTGAGACACGCTGCGTAAACACGAGTGTAAACCAAAGAAAGCTAATATGCCCTGTTAGGTTATCTGTGTCGGGCGGATTAAAAATGCACTTTTAAAAAAATTTTAAACAAAATAGAAACAGTTTTACTAAAGAGTAGTTCCGAGAGAGAAAAGTGAATAATATTTAAAATTCGTATGCAAAAAGTACACTTTAAAAAAAGCTTAGCTATAAAACCTAATTTATTCCTCACAACAGGTAAAACTTTTGCTGAAAACGACGAAGGAATTTAGAAATATCCCTGGATCAGCGAAAGTGAATATTTTTGACAATTTTTCGTGTACCAGGAATATGATAGTTAATACACATTATAAATATAGCTAGAATAGAGATACACTGAAATCCTGTTTTACCGGGCATTTCGAGGGTACCCTCAATGGTCTCCACTGTAAATCGGGACTCTCCGAACCTCGCCTCCTCGAACCGACCTCCTTATATCATAATTTCCGGCATATCGAGATCCGTTAATGCGGGACTCTAGTTGTATTAAGAATAGGTGTATGAAGAAATTATCGGAACAGCACGAGAGCATAATTGGAGCATTCAAATAAAATGGCTACAGTCTAATCGAAAGCTGTGACAGTTCAGATATATTTTAGACATTTAAGAGAGGTTTTAATGCTATTGTAAGCGGTAATTAAATTTAAATATCAAGAAACGAAAGGAAAGTAACAAACTTGACCTCCAAATGCATTATGCCGAATTCAGGGATAATGATTTTTTCGATACCATATGAAAAATTCGCTAATGAAAGTTTGCGTATTTATATACCCACTAAAATATTTACTTATTTAAAGATAATACAATTATAACAATCTGTCGAAAATAATAAATTCTCGAACTTAGCAACTTGGTCAATACTTACTTTGAATTGAATATATTCTAGATTCGGTCTTTCGCCTCAAGGAAATTTTTTTCCGTGTAGACCAATGTATTTAAACGTTTGTACGTAAAATGTAATTAACAAATCCGGATTTAAATAAATGCCATTATTTTCAAAGCCAAGGGACCAGGGGTTAATATATTGGACGTTAAAAAAAATGGAATATTTTGTTCTGCGTAATGAAAAAATGGTGGGAGGGGTTTTCGCCAAAAAACAGAAGTTATTTTTTTGGACCACCCTAATGCTGAAACTAGTCTAAAAATATTATCACGTTATTAAATAGTTTAACAAATCTCCTATCTTCTACTCAATCCCAGAAAACATGTTCATATAGACCCCCAATATTTTATATTTTTTCCCATGTACGTGTAGCAAATTACTTGCGATCGCAGGAGACTAAATTACTTGCTTTCACATAACTGGCGCATAGGTACTCGTTAGAAACTCGATTACGGTCACCTCGTAAATCTTGGGGCAATAATTGCTCCGCGGACCCTTAATTTTCTTGGATTCCGTTCTCCGAGACTTGTAGCGCAGCGTCGCGCATCCATATACTTCACCCCCTTTACCATTCCTCATACCGCCCCCACTTCGTTGTCCCTTTCATGTATTTAAGCGCTCGCTCGTAAACGCCGCACCGCTGGCTTGACATCCGGCATTATCGTCCCATGATTTACGCATTCCGCCACTGTATTTCACCGTTCGCATCTCCTTTCGCGAAATTTATTACGGGTTGAGGGAACGTCTCCCTTTCCCCTTTTTCCACCACTCTTCCTGGCCTATCCTCTCTGGCGACATCGTTAGCCCCACACTCAGTAACTAAAAATATGAAAGCGTTGAATATTCTTGAAAATATTCTCGATTGAAGTGATTAGAGGGTTGCAGTAGTGGCCAGCGGATAGTGCTGAAATTTCTTCATCTTTCCCTATTTGATGTGGGATTCTGATTAGGGCCCCTATTAGATTATCTGATCTGAAAAAAACTAATGGAGGCTTCGTATAGGTTTGGTGAATCTATCTGTATCTAAGGGGGCCCCTAAGAGAGAATTCCTAAAATCTTATATTGCCTACAGTATTATTTTTGAGATTTTTAAAGGTGTCAGAACGCAAAAATAATGTTTTAATTAGTATTTAAACTTGTGATTAGTGTACTATAGAAAATTTTCTTTGCGGGGACAGACAGATATGTCTCAGTTAGTTTATGTCAAGTATAGCTGTTCAGTGCTTTACCAAAACTTTAAAGTTTTGTATTTTCAGTTGTTAATGTGATTTTGTATTGTCAGTAAAATCAGTTTTCTCCGCGATGGAAGGGGAAAGGCGCGCTTTCCATTTTTAAAGTTTCACAGAAGAGTATGGTTCCGAAATTCCGTTCGAAGAAATGAATTACTTCTACGAGTTTGATCATAAATTATTAGATTATTTTATATTATTTTATCCTAATTTTATGTTATTAATGCCAATAACTTAAATCGAGGGTCCCTTCTCTTCAATTGGGTTGTATACGGGCGAACCCCTCTGGAACCCTACTAGAAAATCTAGTAGGGTCCACATGGCCTCAGTGTTACGTTCCAGGTAGGGCCCGAAACGGGAACACTTTATTATTAAAGTAAGAATTATTTATAATAGAACAATGTATATTCCAAAGTAATAGTTTTGAAGTTGCCTATTCCGTGCCTTTGATCATAAATCATGCGAGGTTGAAAAATATTCTTATACGGAGACAAAATTTATTTACTGCCTTGATCGAAGGGAAACACATCTAGACGCTGTGTTCTTGCGATTTTGACAACGCGATATATTAGATAAAGTACTCAAGGCCTCTTATTTTCCTTGTGAATTTTGAGCCTCCTAATTATTAGACCTTTTTTTTAGTATCTGGAGCATCGCTATAATGGTTTGAGGTAAGCAATACATGTCAGGATTGTGCGAAAACAGAAAACACTGTGACTTGACTAACACAGTAAACCCCAGGGATATATTTTATCTTTTAATTATGTTAAAACGCTGCAGCACGTTTATCTGCCAAAAGATAAAGTTTATCTGACGCAAATATTTATTTTACCTGTGTGATATGTCGAACAGTTGCATCCAGTTTCACCGAAAAAATTTCCTCCATAAATTCGAAAATCCTCGCGGTATTCGTTTTTTAAATCGTCTCACATTATTTAAGTGATTTTAACCATAAAATCATTCACCTAAACTTACAGAATACATAGGCTGCACTTTGGTTAGTTTATAGTGATTGTTTTTATTTTTGAACCTAGAGCTAGCCGTTTTACATATCGCATATTTCTGATCAATAATTACGTAAGATAAACATGCTTCAGCGCTTTTATCCAATTTAAAGATAATATTTATTTCTAGAGTTTACTGTGAAAGTTGCGGCATAAATAAAAGTTGATATTCTTTACAATTTAAGCTCCAACAGAAACCTCTGTAGACTCAAAAGGCTTCCTTTAGAAACCTTTAACAGAACAATTTTAAGGTACATTTACAAATGAACCACTTGCGAAACATAACTTGCAAACAAAAAAACACTTGAAAAAACTTAAAACGGAAACTTTCTTGCATATTAATACGCCTTTATGTTTTTCAAGTTTACTACATAACCTGCAAATTGTGATAATATTTTGTACATTACTTCTATTTATTATATGTCGAAGTGGGCAAAGCGAAAAATAGATTCTTTGAAAATAGAGAAAATAGAGTTGCATTTTTAATGACAAATTGATATTCTAACAAAAAATACAAATTTTCAAAAAATTGCATACATTTTTGGCAAAATAGCTAATTTCTTAACCAAGAAGATTAATTTTTTACCAGAAAAGACGAATTTTCAACCAAATAGTTAAATTCACATTCCAAAAAACATCACTTTTTAACCAAAAGTGAAATAGTTCAATTTTCATTAAAAAAGATTTGTTAATTTAGAAAAGCAAATTTTCTACAAAGCAGTTGAGTTTCCAACGACAACAAAATAAAGTTTCTACCAAATAGTTGCATTTTCTACCAAATTAAGGAATTTTCGATCCAATGAGACGAATTTTCTACCAAACAGTTGAATTTTCAACCGAAAAAGATGCATTTTCAACAAAAGAGGTTATTTTCATCCAAAAAGTTTAATTTTTTACTAAAATTGTCAATATTCAACGAAACCAATGAATTTTAAATTAATTAGTTTAACAGCATTGTGAGGATATCAAATTTTCAAGCAGTTTTGAGACGAAAATTTTTACCCGAAGTATCAAATAAATTCCAATAAACGTTTTATTTTTTTCCTTTTTTTTAGTTGAAAATAAGAATTCCAATCGACGTCTAAAGTTGAAAAAACATGCGCCTCGAGTGAAAAAGAGATTTTCACTACATTTTCTTCGATTTCGATGATTTCGTTATAAAATGTTTTTTGGTTCAAGCTGATGAAATTTCAGGTTCGGAATATTTACTTTTTTCCCAAGTTTGTGCATATTACTAAATACAAAAAATACGTTTTTTTGCAGATTTTGAAAAAATTGTAAATGAAACAAAAATGTGTATATTAATTTATGATTTTGTATTATTGTTCACCAGTAAAACTGAACATATACCAAATTAGCTATAGTTTTTTTTTAAACAAGAAGTATTGTTTAATTTTGCAGACCGACAACCGAACATAAGATATCAATATCTTTCAATTAGTTTGATCATTTTTACCTCGACCAATTGTTCAATTATAAATATTTTTAAGCGAAAAACTACTTTTTCACTTTTCAACAGTTCAAGTTTATAATATTGTTAAATTGAAAAGTTAAAAAAAATTTAAATGCTTATTAGTACTGAAATTATTTAATTTGAAATACGTAGATTAAGCACTTACATTCTATTTTTAGTACTCTTTCCTACCTTCGCCGTATACGGACACCGACACAGATTACGGTGCGTAAAAAGAAAGGAAAAAGGGAAGAAAAGTCAGGGTAGAGAAAAAACGAGTGGGGGTAACAGAGCGAACTCGACGGCAATAAATAATCAGATTAATGGAAAATACTTCTCCAGGAAGCGCGAAGCTAGGGGCGTCGGAAGGTGTGCAGGTCCTAACCGCAGATCGAATCGTCTCGAACACCACAGTTATTTATTATTCGCTCTCGTTCGCTTGGTTTTTTTCTACACCTCGCCACCGCGAAAAGTGATACAGGGGTGAATCGTATCGAATGGGGTGAATGTATGTAATATGTATCTTCTATTGGGAAAATGCGCGCGATATAAAAATCTTTAAACATACGAATACTTTTAGATAAATTAGATAATTTTAGAGTAAAATGTTAAAAAGCACTTTTTAACTTTTATTTATGAAAAATAAGATAAACACCTACTATTTGCAGATCTACAGTTTGTTGTGAAAATGAAAAATGCTGCCATACTTCACAAAGCTATGGTGCAAAAGCCAGTATGCTGATAAAATATTTCACCTCGTTGTTGTTTCTTTCAATTGTAACTAGGAAAGCTAATGCATAAAATATTTGAATACACAGTAGTCATATGAATAAAATACGTATGTTTACTGCTAAGCGTAAAAGCCATAAAGCAGAGGTAAAAAGCTTCGGCGTGATATAAAGATAAAGAAATAAAATAAGGTCCAATTAACTTGTAGTTTGCCATTCCTTGAAAAATTGTTTACAGTCTGTTGGACTAAATTTGATGTCTGAAAAATTCTAGTCTAATATTTCAAACTTCTTCACAATCACTCTAAAACTTAATAAAATTCTATGGAATTTTCTGTAATATTTAGTTTTGCGCTGAGCTGGTTATTTTATTATTTGCTGCAGACCATTATGTTTCATTATTGTTTTGCAAAATTAAAGCTGTGAACGAATAGACTTGATTCCATATAATGAATTGCTGCAACCTGATTCTGTATACGTACTAATTCCAACATAATACTGTTTTGTAATGAGGATTTGATTTTAAACGTTTTTATTGAAAAAAATGTATGTGACTGATGCTAAAAAGTATTTTTATTTATGTTTTAGGTGAGTCAAAGTTACAATTTTCTCCACAAATTTATGTGAGTATTCCATTACAAATTTATCGTAGGAAAGTCTTAAAGTAACAAATAGGTTATTATAAGGAATTGGAATCGAATGACAAGGTTCCATTTCGGCGAGACCAAATTAAAAGGTGCTAACTCGTGGAGGCAATATGAAAAGGTGGTAAGTCGCGTGAAGAATTCCCGAAATTTGAATATCCCATATAAATTGTACTAGGAATATCAGCACCCTCAACTTTATAACTCATTAACTTGAATACGTCTATATCACTTTTTGTGTGAACGTGATTTAAAAAATGTGAGTAAGGTAGAAATCTGTTAAGTGACACAATTATATTCCTTCGCTAGTAATTAATAAGAGCCTTGATGGCTCAGACGATAGCACGTCAGGCTTTCGAGTAGCAAGACTGGTGTGTTTATAATTATGTCTACCGAGATTTTGTTGGTTCAGAACCCACCTTAAACTGCAGTTCCCATCAAAAGAAGATAGTGCCTCCCATCAAAATAAGATGGGGCCTTATTTCGAGGAAAAAAATACTTGGGGGTCGCTAGTCGACTTTGAGAAAATTCGGAAAAGATTGCTGGTCGATTTCGAGTATTTAAAAAACATACACATCTTATATAAAAAACAAAAAGAATACACTGGATTTGGGCATCTAACTGAGGACATCCGAAGGGCTACTCCACCCACCTTAACCTAGCCGTCTAGGACCACGGCCTGGCTAAAGGAGGTTGTCGGGTAGCATAGTAGGTGAGGCTCACTTTGTTGTGCAAAGAGGTCCGCGTTTATACTGTGCAATGGGGTATGCCTGGAACCTGAGAGGTATATTTCCGGAACGTTGGAAATACGAAACGTAACGATATCTAAATTCGGTGAAGTTGTTCAGTTTCGGTATCTTGAGAATAAACACGGGCTCTGGCCAGTAACGACTAATATAAATCATGAGAGTGTCTAACGAATAATGAGTACATCAGCTATAGAATAATTGTTTTGCAATATTCCTTTAATGTCGAAATCGGTTCGAAGAGCTCGGGACGCAACCATGGGTATCGCTTGACACTTAGGGGCGGGGCCATTTAAAAGTTCCTAAAAGCCTTTTAACGTACCTAGTTTCTCTTCCTTCGAAACTTAGTTAACACTGCCCCTATTTTTCACCCCTCGCCATGCGATTCCCTTTCATTCTAAATCAATGACTTATTGAATATTTTACATTATTTCTTAAGGTTATACTTACTGCCTACGTAGCATAAAAAGTACAAGCCGAAGACCTTTCCAGATTGAGAAGGGTATTTGAAGTATAAATCTCACAACATGAATTGTATTAAAATGTCAAATATTGCCGTATTACTACTTTCAAATCCGGAAATATCTGTAAATTTTATTAGTTAATCACAGATTGAATATTAGAAAAAATCTAAAGTTATATACTGAATAATTATTATGAATAGCGGACATATTTTATAATGCGTGCAAGATTCCTAAATGGTAAATCATTTATAAGCATAATTCCAATATTTGTTAGCCCAGATGAGGAGGTGTGTTAAGCTGGCACAACACTATTGTAATATTGAGGTATGACCTATATCACTATTTAGGGCTCATTTAAGGC
>JAAAKG020010434.1:0-21055 GCA_010014905.2 Druon quercuslanigerum
AGCAACAGCTACCCCACGTTAAACGCAGCAGTTGTATCTACAGGGACGGCAACAGCACCAAATTTTTTTCCGTGTAGTAGCCTTCTCTATAAAAAAATTAACTTTTAATAGAATTTTCTATTTAAAAAGGCTAATGGAAAGAAAAATTAATTTCTGACCAATGCAATTACTTTTTGGCAATATAGTTGAATTTTTAACGTAATAGTCGAATTTTCTACAAAAAAAATGTTTTCTAAATAAAAAATGTAATATAGTAGTAGAATTCTTAATTAAAAAAAAACTTTGAAACAAAAAATCAAATACTCAGATTTGCCACAAATTAATTTAATTTTCAACCAAATTATGGAATTTGGAATAAAAAAAAACGAAATCGAAACCGGAAATATAAGACTTTTCATTTTAATTTAAAAAAATCTAAAATCGGGAAAAGGGAGAAGTTTCTTGAAAATAAAGGGAAAAACTTTAATTCTTAAAAAAGAGAATTGGAGGAAAACCGTGATGCCTGAAAACATTTGCTTTATGAGGTAGGTTCGATCCAAAGTTTTAAAATAAATTCCATCAAGTATTCATACCGTATATTTAAGTTTGAGTACCCTGATTCAAAATAATGAAAACTTTTATCAAATAATTCAATCTTTTCTTAAATCCGGCCAAAGTGAGATTTGTACAGGTATTTTCTACTTTGCAGCTACTCAGGCTTTGCAAGCTTCCGGTTGCTCATATCTTCTTATTTGTTTTGTACCAAACACTTAACGCCTTTAGCCGTACATGATTCGAGCAGAATTTTTCTTGAAAGGATTTAACTTCAAATTATGAATATTATATTAGCTCAGGGTGTCTATCCTACCTGGAAAACCTGGAAAACCTGGAATCGTCAGGGAATTTTTATATACCTGGAAAAACCTGGAAATGTCAGGGAATTTTTTTTCAAGAGCGCAGTTAATTTTTTTTTAAATTGCAATAATAAATGGATTAACACGCTCTTTTGTTTGAAATTTATTTTTTGACTGAAAGTTCAGTTTATAAAGTTTATTCCAAGTCGAACTTGAACTATTTTGTTTTAAATTTGTTTTTTTTATTGAAAATTAATATTCCTACTGAAAATATAACTATTTAATATTTTTTTAAAATGTATTTCAAAATTCACGTTTTTGGTTGCAAATTCAACTTTTTAAGTTGAAGAATAATTATTTTAGTTGAAAATTCATCTTCTGGCCTTAAAACTCAATTATTTTAATTGAATATTTGACATTTTAGTTGAAAGTTCATCACTTCGGATGAAGATGTAATTATTTGTTATAAAGAGTAATTTTTTTATTTGTTGAAAGTGATGTTTTTAACTGAAGGTTTAACTAATTTCAATTGAATATTCCGTATTTTTAGTTGAAAAATCATTTCATGTACTGTTTGGTTGACAATTTATCTTTTGTAGTAATGTTTTTGTCAAAATTCAACTATTTGAGTTGAAGATTCTTTATCTTAATTGAAAATTCTTGTTTAGTTGAAAAATCTTGTTTACCTTGAAATTAATTTTTCAACTAAAAATGTTAGTACTCCATTGTTGATTGAAAATTATTATTTTTTTAGTTAAAACTTCAACTATATCGATAAAGATTCAAGTATTTTGTTGAAAAATGGTATTTTGGGTAGAAAATAAATCTTTCAATTTGAAAATTTGTCCCTTTGGTTGAAAATTGAACTATTTTCTTGAAAATCCGTTATTTTTTAATGAAAATTAATTTTTTTCAACTGAAAGTTTAACTATTTCATTTTTTTTAATTTATATTTTTAGTCGAAAATTGAGATGTTTGTTTTAAAATCAATTAATTTTGCAATCTTCTGCTCTGTTGTGCTGAAGGATGTTTGGAATACACGTGATGAATTTAAAAAAAAAATTTCTTTTAGAGGCAAATTTGAAATTTTCCGTCGAATCGCCACTCCGGTTTTTAACCAAAAGTTATAAATTGCATTTTGTAACTTAAAATTTAACTATTTAATTTTTATTTGACAATTTATCTGTTTATTTTAAAATTAAGTTATTTTCAATAAAATTCGTCTTCGTTGATCAAAACCGATTATTCTCTTCAATTTTTGTTTAAGAATGGATATTTTTTCTTTGAAATTTAACTATTTGGTTGAAAATTTGTTTTATTTGTATTTGATAATGCAAATATTTGGTTGAACATTCATGTATTTTTTATTTTGACTTTATATTTTTTGTCTACATGGTCTAAAATACTAGAAAATTCATCGTGTTGCATAAAAATAAAACTATTTTGTTCAAAATTGAAATCTTTTCTCAAAAATTTAACTTTTTGATCCAAATTCATTTATTCGAGATAAGGATTGATAATTTTAGTTGAACATTCATTAGTTTGGTGAAAAATTTAACTGAATAGTTAAAAAAGGGCCCTTTTTAATTAAAAATTGAATTTTTTTTTAAATTCATATATTTAATTTAAATGAATGTTCCTGTTTGAAACTTAACCGTCTTGTTTAAAAATCCATTTTTTTGCTTAAAAACTCAAGTATTGCAAATAGCTGTTGATCATTTTAGTAATTAATTC
The DNA here is from genome assembly GCA_010014905.2 of Druon quercuslanigerum. Taxonomy (NCBI): domain Eukaryota; kingdom Metazoa; phylum Arthropoda; class Insecta; order Hymenoptera; family Cynipidae; genus Druon; species Druon quercuslanigerum. Next base: position 2,568 of record JAAAKG020010434.1, read on the forward strand.
TTCTTTTTCGTTGAAAATAAAAATTTGTTGAAAAAATCAATCTGTTTTTTTGTAAGAATATTTTTTTAACTGAAAATTTAATTATCCCATTTTTTATTGAAAACTGATATTTTGTAGTCCAAAATTCAGAGTTTTCTTTAAAAAAATGATCTTATTCAGTTAAAAAATCAACTATTTCATTGAGGAATAATGTATTTTTTTCGGTTCAAGTTAATTTTTAATTTAGTTCTAACATTATTATACCTAAGTGTGCACTAAATTTAAGTAGATAAAATAAAAATGTGTTTGAATTTTTATTCAAATTCATGTACTTTAGAAACAATATTGAGAAATGATTAATTATGTTTTAGCATTATTTAATTGTTCATTTAATCTATCGGTTAAAATATTTAGAAATATCTTGTAATATTAATTAAATTCCTATAAAATAAAAAGGGGAATTATTTGTAATAAACTCGCAAAAAATCTACATGGAAAAAGCTTGAGCCTTGGAAAAAACCTGGGATTGGCAGAGAATTTTTTTCCAGGATTTTGAGTAGACACCCTGTGAAATAACAAATTTTTGAAAAAGTTTGATTTTTTATCTCCTTACTTTTTCTATTTGGAAAATGTAATAATCTCAATAGATTGGTTTTTCAATTTTCAAACTGAAAAATTGAAAAAAAGTCAAAAGATAATTGAATTAATTTCTTCTACACGATTGAAGTTTATTTCCCTAGGGGCAATTATGTGATGGCGAATTTTTTGAGACAGATTTGGTGATGAATAGCTACAAAAATTATTTAATCACAAATGTTTAAAAAAATTATCCACGTCGAATTTTCACAGTTTGTATCAAAGAAATATGTACCTACTTATTTTTTGTATTTAACAAAATTCGTATTTTTTAAAGCATTTAAGTTTTAAATTATTGAAGCAGGATAAAATTTGCGTTTCTCAAACAATTTTAGAAATAACAAAAATTTTACTATGCGTACACATTATTCTTTTTAGTTCGATTCAAACTGAAAAATATGTAATTCTGTACTTAAAACTTGATGTAAAGTAACGTAATTAACTAAATTTGAAGAGTGATTTTTATTGTAAAACCTAGAGATCTCTTTTTTATGGTATCACCCTTTTCTTGTCCTGTTGTTGATAATAATAATTTCATGATATTACACTTTGTCTTTAGAGTGTTTCACGTTTGTAGAAAGTTGTATCTTTCATAACAAAATTTTTTCATTTATTTATTTCTTTTTGTTGTTCAATAATAAAACCTTTAGATGAAAATATTTTATTGTAACTTTGTAGCCAGAAGGTAAATGAATTTCTTTCGGTTGTTAAATCATAATTCGATTTTTCGTCGCATAATATGGCATAATAATAAGTTTTTCAGTACATGAAGTAGGCATTTTTAACGTCAGAAAATACAGCCCTTGGATATATACATATAATATTTTGAGGGGATCGTAAAATGAAAAGCGTTACTGAAATTCGTTTAAATTCTTAGACACTGTACTATAACTGGAATCTTAAAGAATCATAATTCTCAAAATATGCGTATAAGAGCTATTAAAACTCTTTACAACCTTTTTCACCGTTTCTAAATATATTTACGCTTATTCTTCCAATTCCAAATATTTCCACCCTAATATCGTTTCGTTTTCTAAATATTTTTATAGCATAGGCTTGTAAAAATATCCACCGTAAAGTTCCACTAAAAAGAAGCATGGTCAAAATATATGGTTTTCCGTTTCCAAGGATGAATCATAAATTTTTTTACTTAAATTATGAAAGTCCCGGTGACCTACTGACAACATTTTTTCGCAGTAGTCAATTGCTGCCAGAAATATTTCAAGAAAAAATTTATTCTAGTCTTCCTTATTTGAGTTGGCTGAAATCCCCTGGATATATTTTGTGGTTAAGGTGAAACCCGTTAAAAAGATTTCTCGAAACTCGTAACTTATGGAACACGTTTATGGCAGGAGAAATCTTCATTGTACCCCGTATCTATTATAGACATAAATGTTTTGGAGCAGCTTTTTTGTTCAATCTACGAAAATCTTACCTGATCTTTAGCGCGTGCTTCTACGCATGTATACATGGGAGAACACGGTCAGGGTTTCTTTTTTTAGGGTAGGAATTCGTTTTTGATGATTCGTCATATATAAGCGGGATCAATAATAAAAATACAGTAGTTCTTCTGCTCGAAGGAGTCGTAAAAATTCAGAGGGGTGCTTTAAAACTGTGGTGAAAATGTTTATTTTTTATTTTAATGCGCTTTTATATTTTTAGAGGGTCTTTAAAATTTGGAAAGTCGGAATTCTTCATGAATTTCATGGTCCGATGCTATCAAAGTTCGATGTTTTACAAATTCGTTTTTTAAATGGTTAACATAGTAAGGTCTTTTAAAACTAGAGGATTCAGAATATTGATTTCTATCTTCTTTTTTACGCACTGAGAAAAAAAGGTGACATTGTACTTAGAGGTTCGAACTGACTTGGCAGATTTTTACATATACACAGTGATATATCAAATTTTCCCCTTCTGTTTGACAACCTAGTTAAAATTTGAAAAATGATATAGAACTGCAGAAGCTAATGTATTAATTATGTTTTGGCCTCCACTTAATGCTTCATGATCAATAAAATTAGCTGGTCACAAAAGAAACATATGAAAGAACTAAAATACATGGGAGAGTAAAATGTATTCGTCAAATAGTTCTAAAATATAAATAACTCTACCATTTACGTTGTGAAGTTATTATTAATTAAAAGCCAAACTGAGAATTCTTTTCTGCAAATATTCTTTAATGTGTTTAACTGTAATGTCAAAAAGTGACAAAAAAAATCATGCGAAGCAGGAATTCGATATTTTCCTCTATTCTATAATATGCTCTTCATGTTTAAAAAGTTTTAAAATTAATCATGATTTTTAGAAATCATGACTCATTTTGTTTTTTAGCAAAATATGCTTGTAGGTGGTGAATTTCATGTCATTTCGTCACACCTATTTTCGTCACTGAATGAGATTCGGTTTTGGCTCGGCAAACTCTTTAGTAGGGATAAAAACTGGTTCAAATATTTTATTTTAAATTCCAGAAATTGGCAAAATTACTGGGCTTTAAAATTTTTGGTAACTCAACATTTTTTTTCCAGATTTTGAATCTGGAATGTTTGACAACTATGTTCCGATTAAAACTAAAATCGTCGATCAGATTCTTTTGAAAGAAATTAATTTGGAATTTGAAAAAACTGTAATTTTACATGTTCTTTGCAAATTAGGCTTGAGACGAGGAAAAGGCAAACTTCATTTTCTCGATAACCAAATTTTATATGGTTATAGGTGGAAAAAATAGTTATTTTCACAGCTTTATTAGAGACAAAATTTAATTAAGTTATAAAATAATTTATTCCTTTTAAGAAACGTGATGAAGTTTTTTATTGTTCATGATGTTTTTTACATGATTATTAGGGCGGGCCGAAAAAATACATTTTTTCAATTTTGATTATGGTAGAAAAATTCTCTTTTGACATATCAAAATGAATCTTCATGATTTTTAAAGATTTTTAAAACGATATCTTCAGTTAGTATAAACTTTTTAAAGTGTGAAACTTTGAAAGGAGTGATTTTTTCGATATATTTCAATGTTGGGTCACAATTTTTTCATCGAATCAGTTTTTCTGCACGAAATAATTTATTTGATGCAAAAACAAAACATTTTAACACATTTTTACTGTAAAGTAAAGGCCTGGTGATGAATTTACATAAAATATTATTTTTATTTCAAAATCTAAGTTTCAAAAATATTTAAAAATGGTGAAAAATCATGAATGTTTTTTTTCTATTATCCTTTTCAGGGGTCTTTTAGAGCCTTAAAATACATATAAGTTTCAAAGAAAAAGTTCTTGTATACTGAAAAAGTAAGCAAAGAGCTGCAAAACTTGAATAAAATTATAAATAATTTACAAATTAATACGAAATAACAAACCAATAGCTCGCGACACGAACTTTTTTTTGAAGCCAAAATCGCAACTATATAGGTATTTTAACTTTTCCTTCTGAACTTATATGTATTTTCCGGTCCTAAAATACCCCCGAAAAGGATAATAAAAAATTATGCTTTTTCCCTATTTTTTATTATTTTTGAATCTTCGATTTTAAAATAAAAATTATATTCCACGTAACTAAATTCATCACCGGAATTTTCTTTTACATTGAAAATTTTTGATAATATGTTGTTACATACAAGGAAACGAATTCATGCAGTCAAAACCAATTCGATTAAGAAATGATGACCGAAAATTGAAATATATCGAATAAATCACTGTTTTAAAAGTTTGAAATTTCATTAAAGTTTCTGCAATCTAAAGATATCGTTTTAAAAATCTAAAAAAAATCATGAAGACTCATTTTGTTATGTAGAAAAAGATGCTTGCCAGCCAAACAAAATTGAATAAAAATTTTGCGAGTTTAACCATAAAAAACCATATAAAAAGGTTGAAATGGCTCGCGACACGGAACATTTTTTGCAGCTGGGAAAATATTATTTTACTTAATGATATGCAAAACTCGCAATTATAGATATTATGTCTTTTTCTTCTAAACCTACATGTATTTTTAGGTCCTCAAAGACCGCTAGAGAGGATATTAAAAAAAATGTTTCGGATATTATACCGTTTTTGATTATCTTTGAAAAGTCGATTTTGAAAGAAAAATTATGTTCTACGTCATTGCATTCATCACCAGAATTTTTCTATTCTAAAAGTTTTTGAAAATCGTTTGTTACATTAAAATAAATGAATTCGTATAGTAAAGACTTATTCGATGAAAAAATGGTGACCGAACATTAAAATATGTAGAAATAATCGCTGCTTTCAAAGTTTCAAACTTCAAAAAGTTTCTGTTGATTAAAAATAGCGTTTTAAAATTTCGAAAAAAGTCATGAAGACTCATTTTGATGTTTAGAAAAAGTTTCTTCCTGTCCATAATCAAAATTCCGAATTTTTTGTTTTTTCGACCTATCCTAATGATTATACTTGATTTATTTTTATTGTTTAAGTTTCTTATATTCCTTAACAAGAATCAATTATTTTGTCACGTAATGAACTTCTTACTCTCGTCAAGCTTCAAAAGAATGAAAATGAATTGAAAAAATGCAAAATTCCCGTTTAATAGAACTTTTTTTCTCATACTTAGCTTTGTTTTCAAGAATAAACATCAAATTACGAATATTTAAACATTTTCATTTAATTTTTTAAAAAGGGACACGTAGGCGATTTCGGTTTTCATCGAAAAATAAATATGAGATATCCTAGACTTAAAGAGGGTCAAACAAATATTTGATTGTTTCAAAGCAAACATTTGTTTGATTCAAACAAAATTTATTTGGTTCAAAGACATCATTGTTTAAGTCCAACCAATTTGAATGAAATCAATCAAATTGTATCTTTGATATATAACCAGACAGATGTTTATTTTCATTTTTTATTTAAAACATAAATGCCCACATTCAATTTTTTTGGATTATTTTCAAAAATAAGCAGGACATTCTTCAACCATATTTTACTTCATTCAAACCTCGAACTAAACAATTTACAAAATGATTATTAATTTTTGTGAATAAAATATTAGTGACCATAATTTTTTCAGAAGTTCACATAAGGGAACGTCCCTAAACTGCGTTGTTGCTTGGGGGGGGGGGGGGCAGTAGTCAAAGTAACGTTTCTCATGTATTAACCTTTTTGACTTTAGAGAACTTTTTTTTCTAAAAGTAGTTTTTAGTACATTTCCAGATAATCAACGTTTTAGTAGTAAATTAATATTTTTGTTTAAAAATTCTTTTTTTTTTTAAATTAAAAATTCAACTTTTTGGTTCAGAATTCTTAAATTTTTTTAAAAATTCATCTTTTTGTAGTAAATTAATATTTTTGTATACAAAATTCTTCTTTATTTGCTTGAAAATTCCACCTTTAGCTTTCGTTGAGAATTCATCAATTTTGTTCAAAATTCGTAACTGTTGTTAGTGAATCAATATTTTTGTTTCAAAAATTATCCTTTTTAGTTGAAAATTAAACTTTTTGGTTGAGAACTCTTGAATTTTGTTTTTAAACAACTTTTCGGTCGAAAATTATATTTTTGTTTAAAATTTGTTTTTCTCTTGAAAAATTTTACATGTAGGTTTTGAAATTTAACTTTCTTCAAAATGCATTTTTTGTTTTACGATTCAAAATTTTAGTTAAAAAATCCTATCTTTTGATCGAAACTGAACCGCTTTCTTGAAAATTCCTTTTTTTGTAAAGTTACTTTGGTAATAGAAAGTTTACCGATTCCATTTTAGTCAAAAATGGTTCCTTTTAAAGTAAAAATTTAGCTTTTTGTGAAAATTGAACTATTTATTGAAAATTAATCTAGTTTAGTTAAAACTTCAACTTCTGGGTTTAGAGTCCTTGTATTTTGTTTGAAATTTCGTATTTTAAGTATTAAGTTACCCTTTTTATCAGAATTGCATATTTTTTATCTTATAATTCAACTGTTTTTGTATGGAAAAGCCGTCATTTTGCCTTGAAAGTTCATTAATTTAGTAAAAAACCAACTATTTGGTTGCAATTTTCTTGTCATAATTAACCATTCTTTTAATGAAGAGTTTAACTATTAAATTTTTGGTTAACAAATTTTCCTTTCTTAGTTTAAAAATTCAGTAATACCCAATTAACTGTCACATAAAATTCGATTAGGCACATTTCAACACTTACTCTGAAAATCACTTTTTATTTTAATTGTTGATTTATTACCGAAGTTTATATTTTACCTCACAGCCATGTAGACATTATAGGCAAAAATTACCCAAAATTGGTAACGCAGTTTATGGATGATCCCTAAGACAGGAAATTACATCAAACGATATTATAGTATAGTATAGTATAGTATAGTATAGTATAGTATAGTATCTCGAAATTAAAGTAGATACTACACTGAGAAAAAAATTTAGTAATCGCAACAAAACCTTTTGGTTGAGCAGTTTTTGTTGGCAGAGCAAAATTTTGGTTGTTAGTACAAAATTGTTTTGTTGGCTAAACAAAATATTTTGTTCTTAACACAAAATTATTTTGATGAGCCTCAGTTTGTTGTCCTAAACAACATTTTGTTGAGCCAACAAAACTATTTAGTTATACTGACGAAATATGCAACCACGCATGCGCACTGGTTCAGTGGGACCACGTGATCACGTGTGCAATTTCATTTCCAATATGGCGGATAATACCGGTGAAGTCGCGTGTTCCGACATGTAGATACGTCCCGGGAAAATTTTCCTGCGACTTTAGTGAAGAGACATTAGCTAGGACTTGCTGATATATTGCTCAACAAGAGAGGATTTATTGAAGATAACTCGCTTGATCGAGCTGTAACAGAAAATTTTAAAAATTTACCGAACTCTGCTGACTTTCAAGCACTATTACCAAATTTATATCGAGCTTTGTCCCGGAATAAAATAAAGGGTATAAAGTACCAACAAAATATTGTCATAAATTGCTCTGACATAATTGATGTTAACGGTTCAACACAATATTTTGGTTTCATACCTTTCATTCAATTATTCGTAATTAATGTTTTTTTTATCAGTTTGATGTGACGATTGTTGTGCTCTCAAAACTTAAATCAGTTGTAAAAAAACTGGTTTTTAGCAAAGTTATTGACTAATTTATTAAATTTTAATTTAAACTGACTTATTTCTGATTAAATTGTTTCGATCACTGAATATAATTACTTAAGTTAACTTCTTTAATTCAATGACACTTATCGAAATAATATATTGCTGTGAAATTAAACATAGCAATAATTACCATTTAAAGAATAATTACATGACTTTCAGCTGCAAAATAGTTGTTTTTTACGACTGATTCAGGTTTTGAGAGTACAAAAAGTATGTTTTTGACCTAAAAAATATTTAGCTACACTGACAAAACTGTTGTGTTTATACATCAAAACAATTCATTTAAGGGAAAAAGATTATTTGCTTGACCTAACAAAGGTATTTTGTTAGGTTAATAAACAAATTGTTTTAAATCGACAAAATATTGTATTGGGGTGACAAAAGAATTTCGATGCTTTAACAAAAAAATTTGGCTATGCTAACAAAATAGTTTGGTTTGGACAACAAAAGGTCTCAACAAAAAACTTTTTTTGGGCTAACAACATTTTTGTTATTCCAGCCAAACAGTTTTCTACGTGTACTTTTTATTATTTTTTCTCAATACAAAGTTTGAGCGCGCGTAATGTTTGCCAATTTGAATAATAATACATTTTTACCATCTATTTATCTCACGCTAAAATTGGGAAGAAGAATCTATCTTTATGACAGGTATTGAGGTATTATCCTTGAGAATTAAAGTCAACAAGAACGCAGTGTCGTTTATAATTTAGCAAAACCATCTTTTCATAATGCTCTTTAACTTCAACAAGGCTTCGAGGTCTTTGAGATTATTAGAAGGATAATATTATCTTCCCTCGCGTGTCCTCGCGTGCCAGCGGGTCGTACTGTCCTCGAAAGATCTTCGTTAAGGATTTGCGACACCGTGTCGTTCTTCGGGTAATAATAAGTAAAGTCGATTTTTCGGCCCTGCTGTAAATCAAGGTGGCGTTCTTCCTATAGTCACTATAGTCAACCATAGTCAACCATAGTGGATACCAATGTTGTCTGAATATGCGTTCACTCCTCTGACTTTCCTTCGGTGCCCTCGCTCATTGTGATTCGTTATGACTTGTTGACGAGACTCATTGTCCGAAGTAGTTAATGCGTTTATTAGTTTACAACCGAGCGTGCTCTCCCTGTCGCATGGCCGCAATAAACAACCACGCGACGCTTAATTTATTGCTCTGCTCGCTTTTTACGCAAATCTGTCCGGAAGTCTTCACCCTCTGCCTCTAAACTTTGTCGTTATTTCATCAGTTTCGAGCAAGGTCAAATAATGGACCCCCAAAAGGGTTGCCCTTCGAATTATTGACTGGTTCATTATATCTGCTTGCAATTTTCAAGAGAAAGGTTTAAAGTTATTGGACGTATCAAAATTGAATTGTCTCAAAGGGTATATTTATCGTAAATTTGAACACTTAAGGGTATCTGAAAATATATTTTTATTAAAAATGATCATTAGTTTTTAATTAATTAAAAAAAATTGTTTGTGACGTATTTGGAAAGGGATTTTGGTTGAAAACAAAAAATACATGGAAGACTTAGAGAAAGTGGAATTTTCATGGTATCTTTATATGCCGGGAGTCAGGGCAATTTTTCGAGCATGATGTCGTTTTTTCTATATTGTACTATAAAATTGAATAAAAATGTTTTTTTTTTTTTTTTAATTTGTAAAAGTAACTTGTATATTACTGGCTTCATACTGCTTTAAATCAAACTTTCTTATATCATTTTTACTAATCTCGGGAATATATCTTTTATACAAACTTCAAAGTATAAATGATGAAACTTCAACCAAATTCATTTTTATCAAAATAGTTTTAAAAATTTACCAACTGTTTTATTTCAACCAGAAGTGTTTTTAGATAAAAGGGATGAAATTTCTATCCAAAGACATAACTTTGCAACACAAGAGTTGAATTTTCAAGCCTTATTAAATTAATTTAATTTGCAACCAAAAATATGAATGTTTAACTTCAATGATGTATCTTTAACAAAAAAAGTTATGATAAACAAAGCGTTTCTACTTTTAACCAGTTAGTGGAGTTTTCAACCCAAAAATACGAATCTTTAACTAAATAGATGAATCCTAAACTGAAACAAAAATTTTGTTGAGTCAAAAGAATTGCAGTTTTCAACATAAACGTAAATTTTCTAAGAAAAAAAGTTTTCAACAATACATGAAGGTCCAAACAAGAAAATTAATTTTTTAACAACGAAAGGAACATTTTCAACAATATAAATAAATTTGAAACCAAATAGTTTAATTTTCAGCAAAAATAACAACAAATTTTTAACAAGGCAGTTAAACTTTGAACCAAGAAAATGACTTTTTCACTGAAATGACGAATTTTTAACCAAAAAACTAAATTCTTAACACAGTTGTCCCATTTTCAATTAACTAATTGAATTTGTACCCTGAAAAAATAAATTTTCAACCGAATATTTCATTTCCTACCAAACTGTTAAATTTTAATAAAATATTTGAATCCTTAAACCAAAATGATATGTAATTCTTCCTACAGTTTGTCAGGAAAAATCCATAGCATTTAGAAAGATTCCCGAACATTTTCTGCATTTTGTATGCAATTTTTTATAGGCAAATCTTCCTAAAATTTGGGAAAAATCTCAAACTTTTTCCGAAATTTTCGCTACAGTTTATTCAGAAAAATTCCCTGACATTTATGAAAATTACCGAAAATTTTACAATCTTTTCCGTACAATTTGTTAGGGAAAATTTTCTAAAATTTGGAAGAATTCCTGAACTTTTTCCGAAAAATTTCTTACAGTGAGATTAAATTTTCACGAAAAATGAATAATTTCTAAACCATAAAATTAATTTCAAAGAAAGAGTTAAACTTTTAACTATATGAAACATTTTTGAGCCAACAAAAAAAATTTAACTAAATTGTTGATATATCAATCCAAAAGTATGAATTTTTCTGGAAGATTTGAATTTTTAACCAAAGCAGATACATTTTTTTTAATAAGTGGCATTTTTGACCAAAAAAGATGAAGTTTCTACAAAAAAAAGAGATTATTATTTAAATAAAACGACGAATTTTTAACGAAAGCATTGCATTTTTAACTAAAAAAGGATAAGTGATAAATTATTTTAAATATTGCGAGAAGGCAACTGTCATAGGTGTCTGCTGTCCCTGACTCCAAAGTTAAAATTAAAAGTGCAAAATTAAAAGTAGCGAATTCAAAATAAACCTAGAGTTTTACAACAAAATGATAAGCTTTCTATAAAAATTTATTATCTGAGGGTTTTGGAAACTTTGTTTATTTATTTTACATTAAAAATTTTAAATGGCGAATTTATAGATAAAATTCTCAATATAAATGTAATGGGCTATTTCATACATTAAATCCGATTTGAGAGGAAAATTCTTAATTAAATTAGTTAATTATCTAGGATATTGAAAAAACATGCTGAAATTTTTAAAGATAAATATGAACATTGAAATAAAGAGTGTGTTTAAATCAGGTGAATTATGTGCTTACCTAAAGCGAGTATAAATTGGCAAGGCGATTTTCACGAATACTTGATTAAATAATTTTATTCATGGAAAAACAGATATTTTTCCTCTTGCTTTTTCTTTAAAATCATATTCTTTTCTGGCTTTATGACTTGCAGACACATTCTTAAATTATTCTTATTCCAATAATTTGGCATGGAAGTTTATAGAATATTGGGTTTATCATGCATAAATATTTACATGTTAAAAGCTCATTTTGGATTAAAAACCGGCAAATCGATTCCCATACGCATTACGTCTGATACTATCGAATGGCACACATTTTGATTTTAGAATCCTGCTACTAAACTCTGTAGTAGATTTCATAAATTTGAGCAACCTCTTGTCATCTCTTTGAAGTAGTTTTATGTTGCCGATATTCAAATAATATAATTCAATAGAAATAACACAAAAGTCGACATTTATCTGACGAATGCGAAAAGAATTCAGTCTACATTTTGGAATCTAGAAGTCGTCGTGGTTGAAACATAACTCTAAGCGCTTTGCTCTGTTGTACAATGCATCTGACAAAGACATTTTTCACGGAACAGTTACGAAATTCGGGCGTGTGACACCCGCGCCTCGGGACGTCCTGTCGTTTCCGGAGAAGGATTTTTTCACTTCCCTGAAATTCCAAGGACGCATCCTGCCGTCAACCTGACACTATTTGCCAAACAATGCTTAGGCCAGAGACTACTAAGTGGCAATGTTACGCGTTTTCGAAAAACCCCCGCCGGGAACCTCGTAACCATTTTACACCCAAAGTCCTCTTCATCGTCTTTCAGCTTCCTTCAGGATTCACATTCTGCATTGTATCTCTCCTAATTCGAGTCATTAACCAAACGCATTCCTACGACGGAATGCCACATTCCTCCCTACTTTCTAAATTAAATCCACCCCAACAAACCACAATGCGAGCCACAGTGTTCAATCTGGAATAGTCGGGGAATATTGAATAGGGTAGGTCGAAAAACAAAATTATGGAAATTCAAAGTAGAACTATCTGGAAAAGTATTGTATTAGGACCCTCAAAATGTACAATAAATATACATACAAATACACGAAAAAGAAAACCTTTTTTTCGTCTGAGTAGTCAAAAAAGCATGTTTTTCCCACTAGTGAGGAAAAGTTTCCTAACTAGTGGGAAAAAGTACATAGAACAGTGGGAGAAAGTTTCTGCCGTGAATGTGTGATTGAATAAGCCGTCACGTGGCGCCATCTACAACTCAGGTGGGTGCTTTGAAACAGAGAGAATGTCAAATGAATGCTCGTTCGCAATCGATCATTTTCGAAGTATTTGAGGCCTGAAAAACCTGAAAAATTCTTTTATTTTTCCAGAGTTGCATTTTTTTTAACGGGGGTCTAGTGAACATAAATTACCGTCTAAAGAACGTAACTTGTAAAGCTGAAGTAATTTGGAGAGAGATTTCAGACATACAAAAAACAAAAAAGAAGTTGTCATATACGAAAATATAAAAGCTTTGAAAATTCAAATTTTTAAAGCGCATTTTCTAAACGCACTAATTGAAAGCCTTTATCAATCGCCACCAAACTAATTATACTTTTTTTGATAAGTATTAAAAAAGGAAGAACTGCGAATATATTTTCTCGATCAAGCTTGCATTTTATATCTTTAGTGGATATCGCAATTAATTCTTGATATATCTTTATAAAACCTTTTGGATATAATAACAATACTGTTTAAAATAATTTCTGTTGCATGCGCATTAACAATTTTTAGAAACTAGACACATCATACTTAGAAAACATGAAAAATGTGTCGTTTTGTACAGTTTAGTGTTTAGTCGGCACCTTGCTTATATAATATTCAATCGAATCGATTAAATATTTAAGGATACTACTAGATAAAGTTCCAATGTCGCTTTTTAGGAAATTTTAATTAATTAATTTTTTTAGAGATTTCACTTTTTATGCCCTAAAATAGATTTTTTAACAGTTTAGCCGACCTGTATTCTATACAATATGTAATAGATTCGACTCAAAAATACTGTAATTTCTCAAATTTAATGCACTTTTATATTCAAATATCGTTTAGAATTACTTGGCAAAATTTAGTACGTAGAAAATAATACTCATGGTACTAATAGCATTTTACTTGTCGTAATTTCTTACATCGTAGATGTTTTTGATGATATTATAACTTTGGATGATGGAGGTATTTTCTTCAGTCGAGTTTGTCGAATTTAGTATACTTTGTGCAAAAAATGCAAGATTTAAAAACAAGAATGTGAAATCTGGTAAATGGAAAATATTTTTGGTTCAAATTCTCGTCTCAAGTTTATGGGTACCGTAAAACAATTACATGGTATCATGGGGCGTTGCGTTGGGTTTGCTGCTGAGAGTTTGGCACACCACTGCTTTTTTCCTCGTGATTTATCTTCGTTTCGAAAAGAACACAGGTCTTCCTTCGTTTCCTCAAGAATTCGAAAAATGATTCACCTTTTAGGAAAAGGCACATGTTAAAAGAGAACGTGCCCTTCCCCAATATCCTTGTCTTATCTTACGAATGAAATCGTTCTCTTTTCTGATTATAAACTCTTTTTAAGTTTAGTTAAACTCAGACATGACACTCTTTATTCCCCTTTTCCCTTCTTTTCCCCCTTTTAAAAAGGAATTTCTCTTTTTCTCCTGTTTTCAAGAAACTTCCCCTTTTTTTATTTTTTCGCCTAAATAAATTCATGATTTTTTGTTTGGAAGTCTACTATTCCATTTCGGGCTCAGAATTAATCTCTGGGTTATATAGTCTACTATTTGGTTCAATATACAACTATTTTGTGAAAAGTAATATTTTTTTGTGGAAAATTCTACTTGCTTGGATCGGAAATTAAACCTTTTGGATTCAAAATTAACTTTTATGATGAAAATGTAACAGACTTCTAAAAACTTCATTTCTGGTTGACGTTTAAACTTTTTTGTTGGAAAATTTGAACATTTGGTTTAAAATTTATCTTCGAACGTATTACAGGTTTATAGGTTGATCTCTCAACTGTTTGATTAAAAATTCCGCTATCATTTTCAAAATTTAATTATTATATTGAAAATTGAATTCTTTTCTTAAATTAATATTGTTTGGTCGAAAATTAAACTTTCTTGTTAGAAAGTCATCTTTTCGGATAGAAAATTCACTCTTTTGGTTTGAAGGTTTACTTTTTTTGTCAAAAATTCGACTATTTGGTTGAAAATTGAACTATTTTGTTCATTATTTTTCTTTTTTGAGAGAATATTGATCCTTTTTGTAGAAAACTATAACTTTTATGTTAAAAATTTGTATTTCCCAGTTTTAGTTTTAACGGTTATTTAAAGCATTTGGCCTTTTAGATTGGAAACTGCACTCTTTTGTTAAAAATTCATCTTTTTGGATTTCAATGTCAATTTCCGTCTAAAAAAACTTCTTTTTTGACTTAAATCTTCTACTTTTCAGTTATTTTTGAATGTTTTTTTGTTTTAAGATTCGTCGACTTAAATTGAAAATTCATCTTTTTTAATTACAAATGAACTTTTGCTGGAAAACTTCACTGTCTTCTGATAAATTCAATTATTACACCATTAAGCCGTTTCCCTTTCGGGGTAGGCGTGACTCACTCGGTAGGGAGGGGAGTAGTGTGAGGAAGGGGTTATAAAATTTTAGATTGATCTGGAATTCTCTTGTTATTTATTTAAATAACACGTTCAATGAATAATAATGAGTTTTTTTTCTTAAAATTTCATTTTTCCGAATTTAGAAGTTAACTGTTTTTAAAAAATTCAACTTTCTAGCTGAGAAACTGAACTCTTTTGTTTAAAATTAATGTTTTATTAAAAATGTAACAATTTTGTAGAAAATTCTTCGTTTTTGTTTAATTCAACTGTTTTGTATTTAAAATTAAAATCTTTTCTGATTGGAGTATCGACCATTATATTCTTAGTCAAAAATGTAAATTTTTGTGGTTGAAATCTAAACTACTTGGTTGAAAGTTGAACTATTCTGTTGAAAATTAATTTTTTTGGATGAAGGCCGAACATATTCAGCAAGTGGAAAATTCGGCTTTTTGTTGAATTCAACTGTTTTTGATTCAAAATAAAAATTTTTGTTGTTTCAAATATCATTTTTTATGTTTTTGGTTGAGAATTTATCGTTTGTTGTAAAAAAGCCATCTTTCTTGGCTGCAAATTAACTTTTATCTTAAAAATTCAACACTGTAAAAACAAAGTCTGATTTTGAGCTTAAGAACGGTCTAGATTTAAGATGTAAACGAAAGTAGACCATGTCCGATTAAATTTAGCACAGGATAATAGTCTAGAAATAAGACGGAAATATAAAAACAATTTCTTTTTTTTTTTAATGAATTTACTTTAATATAAATTGTTTAAATTTAAATTTCAATTCATATGTAAACCATTTTTACAAGTTTGACGAAAATGGCTTCGTATAGCGGAAGCCGTGAGTATTTCGTCACAAATGAAGACTTTCGAGGACTGAAAAATAGCTTCATTGCAGTCTTTTTTTAGCTCAAAGTATCTTCATCCTAATACAAGACAATTAAATCTTTCCTTAAGACTTTCTTCTAGACTAAAATTCAGCCCAATTAGTGGCTTATTTTTGTTTTAAAACCCTGGATAATTTTTTAAGTATACTGTTTTCATGATTAAATCAAGTTACCGACTTAATTTCAGACAAAAATGAAAACAAGTACAGCGTAAATTTCAGAATTTGTTTTTACTGTGAACTATTGTATGTCGAACTCTAATCTTCTTTGTTTCACAATTCGACCATTTGGTTGAAAAATCTACAGTTTGGTTAAAAATTTGACTATTTTATTGAAAATTTGTCTCATTTGTTTCAAAATTCATATTTTCGGATTTTAAACCAAACGGCTTTCTGAATCTAAACTATTGGACTTTTTGTCTTGAAAACTGCACTTTTTGGTTTAAAAATCACTTTTTCTGTTAAGAAATCTTTTTTCGTTGTAGTTTCAACGATTTTGTTGAATGTGTCATATATTTTGACTTGAAATCTTATAGCAATATATAACCTTACATCACCATATTTTCCCTTCTTTGAGATCATATTGAGATGTTAAGTCGTGAACTTCGCAAACTTCTTAACGCTTTACTTTTCTTGTCATCTATTTATGTTTCCTTCTCAAATGTTCTCTCACCTTTGTCGTTAATAGCAATGCAATTTATATGGGGTGCTTCCTCCTAAATTCTCTATTTTATTAACCAAATAACCTTAAATAAACAGTATTTAACTGTCCTTAATCTAAACAAATAATACCTGGAATAGCGGAAGAGGCTGGATATAAAAAAAATGAAATAAATTGCTACAGTAGCTGACATAACAACTATGTTCAACACGTGTTTACCCGCAAGTCACACATTCGAGATTCCCATGAATCATCGACTTTTTCGATTTCTGGGTCGAACCGACAAATATTTGTAAACTCGTCTCGGGAAACGTTTCAATCGGTGACCGGAGAAGTCCAATGGCCCTTTTTGAGAAAAACATTTTCATCCGCCCCGCCCTTATCCACGCTCTGTCACATTTTCTTGAAACTGCTATATCGAACGAACGTCTCAATGCAACGCCATAGATGCAGTAGAATTGTAGAATATTGTTGAAGGTATACATGCGTTGTACCAGGGCCTGGCCAGATGCCGCTAATTTCGCTGATTTGCCGTGACGGCCGCCGAAAGGAAGGCTGCCTTTTTCCATTGGCAACTCTATGCGACCCGTAGCAAATTTCGGCTTGAATTTCAGTATTCAGGAAATTCGTCACTCTCGATGGGGGTGGCCTAGCCGATAATCTATTTATTGCGTGCATAATCGTTTTCGACGACTCCATTCTTTTGAAGTTCACCAGCGTGCGCACCTACACTTCCGAAGAAAGAAGGTTTTATAGCGAAGCGCGAAAAGGTTGTGGAGATGTGTAAGCATGTTTGATTCGCCCCACCCACTGCCAGATTTTGAAGAAAATAAGTAGAAAACAGAAATTCTGAAAAATAAAGTGACGAATTTTAATATCGCATTGTTCATATTCGGTTAAAATAAAAAAAAAAAAAGTAATACATGCATGTATTACCATGGTTAGCCCTAATTTAGCTGAGCCGAAAAGAGCCTGCACATCCAGTTTCTCGTTGTACAGGTATCGGGAATACCCCCAGGATATTTCAGGTCAAGAAAGACAAAATCTGAATAAGCACGTTTATGAGATAAACGATTTTTTTTCATGTTTAACGATAAAATATCTCATTTGTCTTGAAAACGATGCAAAACATTAATATCAGTTCCGGGTTCAATAACTTGCCCCTTCCTGAACACAGAAAAAACTGATCATAATGATGCAAATTATTCAAGCAGGGTAATGGTCGGCTGTCTGTGGTTAAAGGCCCGTAACATGCTGCCTCTAGCGGAGTTCGCCAGAAATTTCTGTGATTCAGCAATTGAGTTCTTAAATTTTCGAGAATTTAAGTTGAGGTTATATAACCGAGAATATGACAGAATTTAGGAGAATTTTCAAGAAATTTAAGAAAATGTAAGAATTTGTACTTTTTAACAATATTTTTATTGTTCTCGTTATGTCAACGGTGAATATAAATTATTTTCTAGCTTAAGCATATTTTGGAATTTAAAATATGCAAAACAGTAGCTTATTAATTAACTAACACATGTTGGACTGAAACTCTAACCTCAAAATTCAGTTGCCTCACATTTATTGATAAAAACTAGCACTAAATAATAAAATTATGAAATACCAAGGCACTATTTCTTTTTTAAATAGTCAGGTTTATAAAGTATATAAATTCTCATTGTGGTACTTATTTAGTAAAATTTTATTTTAACTGTAGCTTTACGCTCAAAAGTTTATTTTATTTCTAAATTTTAACTAAATTTTTTTCTTTTAATCACGTGTTTAAGATGTGATGCACTTTCTGTACACATTTTAAAAGGATAAGATTTGAAATACATTTTTTATGCTCATATATTTTGTTTATAACAACTAAAGACTGTTAAATGTTTACCAGGTTCAGCGTATATACTTAAAATATCTTTTCAATATTAAAAAACTGTTGAAAGTTTACGAAAAATGCAATTTTCTATTGATTAACATAAATTCCAAAATTCTCATAAATTCTCAGAGAATTTATTTCTCGCTTATATTCTTGGTAATATTCTCATTCTCGTTACCTTTCTCAAAGTAATATAACCGGCTGCACGGAGAAAAATGGCTAGTTGGGCCAACTAGATGAATCTAGTTACGCGCGTCTGGTAAATTTAACGCAGAAATTTC
>JAAAKG020010445.1:0-11060 GCA_010014905.2 Druon quercuslanigerum
TGTATACAACTGACGAGAACAAAACACCGCAAGAAATATCTGCCGAAGAAGCAAAAAAGATTTGTCGTGCTCGAAAAATGAAAACCAATTGTGATCAACAGGATAAAATATTATTTCGCGCACCTAACTTGTTGGGCATACAGATTAATAATTCAATAATGAGTTCGTCTGCGGATCCTGAAAGTAATGATATACTAGTAGATAAGATTTCTCCACCATTATTTGAAATTTTCGAACATCTTGGACAAAAATCAGGTATATCAATTGAAAACGACTGTTGAAACACAATGATAAGATTGTTCTCTTTTAAATTTAAAATCATATAAAAAAATGTATATTTCCTAACAAAGTTACGGACATCTGAAAGCTCATGGTAATTTTAATTTTCATATACAGATGAGGCATTGAAAAGTTTATCGAATACTTTCAACAAATCGAGTTCTGAAGGTTTTGAGTCCGAAACTTCTGAAAAAAAAGAATTGAAAAATTCAGCTTCCAAATTTCGTAAACAAAAAAGTAAGTATATTAAGATCATATAATTTGAAAATATGTTGAGAAAACGATTATGGTATTATAAAAGATTTTACAAAATTATATTAAAGCAGAATAAGATCATTTTTTAAGTGGAAATAGTTGTGGTTGGATTTATGTTTTTTATCAGGTGACATTGGCATTCTAATTGATCCAGATAATATTTTAAACAGGACACTGAAAAATATTATTAAGAAGTACCTATCGCAAAACATTATAATGCAGTACAGCGGCAAGTATTACATAGCATCGTTCTTATCAATAATAATTACATTTTTATTACAGATGTTTTATCATCAAAATATAATTCTAACGGAAAAATTGAGCTCACTAAAAAAAAGTTCTTTAAAGATTTAGGAGCGACTATTGTAAACGTTAAAGACTGGGAAGGAAGATTTGTATTCAGATCTGAATTTGATCAATAAAAATACATATTTTATAACAAAAATTCTTTTTTTGATTATATCTGCTCAATAGCACTCAATTAGCAACCCACTTTAGCACCTAATTAGCTCGTCTAATCTAGTCCTAAACAGTATAAAAACGTTACAGTTATGCTTATCAGCACATTAGTCCGTCTGATAAGCACCACATTAGCAATTAGACGGTTTTTCCACACGGGTGAATTTTCAGATAAATTTTACAGTTTGTAGGGATTCACAGATGAGTCTTAACTTAGGAGCATTCACGGATGAGTTTTAACTTAAAACTATTCACGTATGAGTTTTAGCATGAACGAATTCACTAACGAATTTTTTACTTGAAAGAATTCACAGATAAGTTTTAACTTGAAACCATTCCTGGATGAAGTTTTTTACTTAAAAATGTTTAAAGTCGACTTTCACAATTGCAAATAGTTACCTTTTTGTGTTTTCAAAGAATAGAATACGGTTTCTTGTTCCTAACAGTTATGTTCAATCTTTCCTCACATGTTGAGAAATGATCTAAAAGAAGTACAAAAATTAATTAGATAAATAAAGAGTAAGTAGTTAAGTAAGAAATTGATTGAGTAAAAGTCTATGAGTTAGATTTTAGCAAAAGAATCCATTGTTAGATAGATAATAAAGTAGTTCGACTCAGAAGATGAATTTTTAGATGAATTTTACAATTTGAAGGGATTCACAGATGAGTTTCAACTAAGAAGCATTCACGAATGAGTTTTAACTTACAAACATTCACAAGTGAGTTTTAACTTGAAAGAATTCACTAAAGAGCTTTAACTTGAATGAATTCACAGATGAGTTTTAACTTGAAAGCATTCCTGAATGAAGTTTTTTCACTTAGAAAATTTACAGTTCACTTTTACAATTGCAATCACCTGAATCTAAATTTTTTCCTTTATCTTCAAATGGTCTAATTAATAGTTAACTATTTGTGTTTTTGATCGATAGAATACGGTTTCTTGTTTCCAACAGTTCTATCCAATCTTTGCCCGTATTTTTAAAAATGATCTAAAAGCAGTAAAAAAATTAATTAGATAAGCAACTTATAGCCTGGAATTATAATTGATAATCCTTAGCCTTTTATTTATTAATTGCAAATTATAAATTATTGGCTCTCCATCCAAGAACAACTAGGTAAGTAAAAAAATTGGTTGACAAAAATTCGATGATTTAGATTGTAGCAAAAGTGTTTATTCTAAGATAGATAGGAAAGCAGTTTGATTCAGAAGAATTTACTAGTGAATTTTTTACCTTGGAAGCATTTAATAATGATTTTTTTATTTTGAAAATATTTACAGATGGATTTTCCAATTTACAGGCATTCACAGATGAGTTTTAAGTTTGAAGCATTCACGGAGGAGTTTCAACTTGAAACCATTTATGGATGAGTTTTAGCTTAGAAGCATTCACCGATGAGTTTTAACTTTAAAGCATTCACTAATGAGTTTTAACTTGAAAGCATTCCTAAATGAAGTTTTTTACTTGGAAAAGTTTACAGTTGACTTTTAAAATTGGAAAAGAATCACCTGAATCTGAATTTTTTTCATTATCTTTGAATTATCTTATTAAAAGTTGTCTATTTGTGTTTTTTATCTATAGAATATTTTACCACATTTTAAGAAATGATCTAAAAGAAGTACAAAAATGAATTAGATAAATAATTTATAGCCGTGAATTTTAATCAGAGATCCTTAGCCTTTTATTTCTTAATTGCAGTTATAAATTTTTGGTTCATGATCCAAGAATGAGCAACTAAGTAAGAAATTGATTGAATAAAAATCTATGAGCTAGATTGTAGTAAAAGTTTCCATTCTCAGATAGATACAAAAGTATCTATATTATGAGTTTTTCATTTTGAAAGTATTTACAGATGAATTTTCCAATTTAAAGGGATCCACAGATGAGTTTAAATTCAGAAGTATTCACGGATGAGTTTTAACTTAAAAGAATTCACCGATGAGTTTTAGCTTAGAAGCATTCACCGATGAGTTTTAAGTTGATAGCATTCATTGATGAGTTTTCAACTGATATAATTCAGTTATAAATTATTTTTCAATTCCTGAACATTTATAGATAGATACTCTGACACATATGAATTTTAGAACTTGTACTCAGATAGAGATGAATTTTAGGACTTAAAAGCAGTCATAGTTGAATCTTCCAACTTGGAAGAAATTAACAGATGAGTTTTACAATTCAAAATCCGTCATCAAGAAATTCTCCAAAATGAAAGCAATGCAATTTTCACTTTATGATTTGAAAATATTTACAAATGTAATATGCACTTTGCAAGCATTCACATATGAGTTTTTTTTTAATTTGGAAGATTTCAAAAATGAATTATTTATTAAATTTAGAAACATTTATAAAAAGAGATTTCAAACATTGAAGCAGCGAAAGGTGAGTCATCCAACTCGCAAACAGTGGCAGATGTATTTTAAAACTTTAAAAAAGAATTCACTGATGAACTTTTCAACTTAGAAGCATTCACATTTTCTAACATGAAAGCAGTTACAGTTTCATTTTCTAACTAGGATTTAGGACCTGGAAGCAGTCACAGTTGAACCTTCCAACTTGGAAGCATTCACCGATGAGTTTTAACTTTGAAGCAATCACTGATGAGTTTTATCTAAGAAGTATTCACAGTTTAATTATTTTCCAATTTAGAAACATTTATGGAGAGATGTTCCAACTCTCGAGAAGTAAGAGTTGCATTTACTAATCTAGAAATAATCACAGTTGAATTTTCCAACATGTAGGCAGTCACAGATGAATTTTTTAGAACTTTCAATAAATCAGAGATAAGTTTTAGAACTCGGAAGCAGTCACAGTTAAACCTTCCAACTTGGAAGCATCATAGATGAGTTTTAACTTTGAAGTATTCACTGATGAGTTTTAACATAAGAGTATTAATGGATGAGTTTTAACTTGTAAGCATTCACATATGAGTTTTAACTTAGAAGCGTTTACAGATTAATTGTTTTCCAATTCAGAAACATTTAAGGAGAAATGTTTGAAGTCTCCAGAAGTAAGAGTTGCATTTTCTAACTTAGAAGGAACGACATTTGAACTTTCCAAAATGAAGGAAGTCACAGATGGATTTTTTAGAACTTTCAATAAATCAGAGATAAATTTTAGAAATTGGAAGCATTCGCAGATAAGTTATCCAATTTAGAATTAATTATATAGAGATTTTCCAACGTGGAAGCAGTGGAATTTCCAGTTTCCAATTCTGAAGCATTCACAGACGTACTTTATAATTTGAAAGCATCCACAAATAGGTTTTTAAATTTGAAAACTTTGAAAAATGATTTTTTTTTACATTTAGAAACATTTATAGATAAATTTTTCAATATTGAAGCAACGCCAATTGAATCTTCTAACTCGCAAGCAGTCGCAGATGAATTTTAAAACTTGGAAGCATTGTCATAAAGTTAGCTGTTCGCAAAGTTTGCTTCCTCCTGGAATCATTCACGGACGTTTTTCAACTGGAAAGCATTCACTAATGAGTTTTAACTTGGAAGCATTCACAGAAGAGTTTTAACTTAGAAACATTCCTACATGGAATTTACCACTTGGAAAAGTTTACAATTGATTTTTCCAATTGGTAAACAACCATATGAATCTGAGTATTTGCGCCCATCATCTAAAAATGTGTAATTAATTGTTATCTATGACCTTAGAACGGATAACTTTTCCAACTTGTAAGTAGTTACAGATAGATTACAAAAAGTTAAGAATATAATCTAAGTAGAAATAAAAATTTGTTTATTTTAATAATTTGTAGACGTTAATTAAAATTGTAGATTTTTAAACTTTAAATGATGGATTTCCGGATGTAAATAATAACTGTATCAAAATTGAAGAATTGGAAAATAATTAAGAAATTTATTGTTGAAAATTCTATCTGTAAGGTCGTTATAAAAGTTTCTTTCTTCTGCTAGACCTGCATTTTCTAACTTAAAAGTAGTGAAAGATGAATTTTCCAACTTCAGAGTTAGCTGCTCGCCAAATTTGCTTTCTTCTCGAAGCGTTCACGGACGCTTTTTAACTGAAAAGCATTCACTTATGAGTTTTAACTTGGACGCATTCACAGAAGAGTTTTAACTTAAAAGCATTCCTGCATAAAATTTTCCAGTTGGAAAAGTTTACAATTGACTTTTCCAATTGGAAAACAACCATCCGAATCTGAATATTTGTGCCCA
The DNA here is from genome assembly GCA_010014905.2 of Druon quercuslanigerum. NCBI lineage: Eukaryota > Metazoa > Arthropoda > Insecta > Hymenoptera > Cynipidae > Druon > Druon quercuslanigerum. Next base: position 5,180 of record JAAAKG020010445.1, read on the forward strand.
TCATCTAAAAAATGTCTAATTGTTATCTATTTGTGTTTTTGACCGATAGAGAACGGCTCCTTATTCCTAACAACTTTCTTCACTTTTTCCTTCCATTTTTAAAAAGAATGTAACATAAATAAAAAAGTTAATTAAATTAATAATTTATAGTCGCGCAGTTGAATTCTTGATTCCTAAAGTCTTATTTATACAATTCAAGATATTAATAAATACTGGTTCTTGATTGAAAAATAAGAAGCTAAGTAAGGAATTGATTGATTGAAATTCCACATGAGTTAGCTGCTGGTTGCAAGAGTTTGTTCCCGTCTAGCTACTCCTGGGAATAGAGATGTTTTATCTCTCGAGAATAATAATACACGTTCTTCAGACACGCGCTCGCGCCTTCAGCTTCCGCAGTTCAAGTTAATTCAAACCGGTCTGATTTTTTTTTTAAATTTATTTTAAAGAATCGAAATCAAAGAAGTTGTTGCCGAAATGCTTCTGATAAACAAAATTAAAATTTAATTTCATTTGGTATTTCTGAGGTGAAAACAAAAATCAAATAAGGGATTGTCTATAAACTACGGTACCAATTTTGCCCCCCCCCCCCCACTCTAAAAATTAAGGTAGCCTATATCTTCTTAAAACAGAGGAAGTAGGGTGATTTTTAACAAACAAAAATCTCTGCCTCAACTTTTAAAAATTTTGCAAATAGACAAGGAGTAATTATTTAAATAATTACATAATGTGTATAGAAAAATTTGCTATTTTAAACAATGACAAACAATTGCATTTCAATCAGAAAATACGATTTTTTACATGTTTTTGAAATAAATCATTGTTTAAATAATTCACATTTGTTTAATCAATTGAAAATTTATTAAAAAGTCTTGGAAAATATTTTAGTTGACCATTAGTAATTATTTAGAATATTATGTTGAAAATTTCCACTCGTCATTCTTGAATTACTTTTATTTATTTTTTTTAAATAAGTATAATTATTGGTTGATAATTTATCTTTCTTGGTTATAAATTCATCTTTTTAGTTAAAAATTCAACTAATTTGTTAAACCTTCGTCTTTTTTATCTGAGGATTAATTCTTTAACTAAAAATTTAACTATTATACTTCAAGATTTATCTTTTTATTCAAAAATTTAACAACATAGATGAAAATTTATGTATTTTGTTAAAATTCATCATTTTCAATAGAAACTCAACCTGATTGGATAAAAATTTATGTTTATGGTAAAAAATTCAATTAATTGGTCAATTAGTTGGTTCTAATCACTAATTAAAGATACCTTTTTTAAATTAATTTTTAACTGAAATTCAGAATTTTATGTTGAAACTTTTCATTTGATATTCTTGAATTACTTTTATTTCTTTTAATTAAATATAATTATTTTTTAGCAGAAATTTTAATTATTTAGTTGATAAATTATATTTCTTGGTTGGAAATTCATCTTTATAGTTAAAAATTTAACTAATTTGTTAATCAATCATTCTTCTTGATTGAAAATTTATATTTCTGGTTAAGAATTTAATTAATTGTTTGACAAATAAGTTTTATTATGTTGAAAATTCGTTTTTTTGTGTGTTAATAAATACATTTTTTATCTGAAAATTTAATTATACCAGTTAATTATTCTTTTTTTTATTAATTTTTTAAATGCAAATTTGAGTATTTCTTTTCCGTTTGGGTTTAAAACAAATTTTTAAAGTAAAAACTTTTAACTACTTCACTTCAATACACATAATTTTAATTCAGAATTCATTCCGTTATTTTTTATTTAAATATTTCGTTCATACTATTTTTTTTTATTTTTTATAAAATTTAATTTCTTAACAGAAACTTAACTATTCTTGCTAGATATTTATTATTTTATTTAAAAATTCATCTTTCTCGTTCAAAGTTAAAATATTTTGTTGTAAACTCTTTTTTTTTTTGTTAGAAATTAATTTTTTAACTGAAAACTTTAAGATTATCTTGAAAATTATTTCTTTAAATGATAAATTTTATATTATAGTTGAAAATTTATTTTATTAGTTAGATATCCATCTATTTGGTTAAAAATTTGAATTTAAAAATATTCTACTTTGTAAAAAATTCAACAATTTTATGTAAGTATTTTTTAGTGGTTGAAAATTCAACTGTTTTGCTAAAGATTTATTTTTTGAGTTAAAAATTCAACTAATTTAGTAGAAAATTCAGGTTTTTTGTTGAAAATCAATTTTTGTTTTGTAAATTCATATCTTTCGTTAAAAATTGCAGTAGTCTGTTAAAAACTAAGTTATGTTGAAAATTTAATTTCTATGGAAAAATTTAAATATTGTAGTTATAAACTCATCTTTTTAGGTGAACATATAACTACTTTGTAAAAAATTAAGTTTTAGAATTAATTAAGATTTGTGGGTTAAAAATTAGACAAATGATAAATGAAATTGTCGAATCTTAAAAAAAAGAAAATTCTAACAAAACCAGTTGAATTTTTAAGCCAAAAATAATAATTTTTTAGATAATTAATTTTTGATCAAAAGCCGAATAGCTTTAGAATAGCCGAGTAGCTAAAAATTAAATTATTTTGATAAAAATGCAACTAATATCTAAAAGAGTCGTCTTTTTTATGAAAATTTTTACTCAAAAAATTATTTTGAAATTCCGAATCTTGTACAAAACATTTGCATATTTAACTAAAAAATTAATATCAAAACATTGTTAAATTAACAACATGGTTAAAAAAATAATAAATTTTTAAATTAGGAAATAAACCTTTAAATGTAATAGCTAAATTTTCACTTTAAATAAAAATAATTTTCCATCTTACATTTTAACTTTGATTTAAAAATTAATTTTTCACCCAAGAAAGCGCATTTTGAACAAAGCAATTACACTTAAAACCAAAAAATGACTTTCAAAAAATTTCCGAATTTTATGCTAAGTAGATTAATTTTTATTTAAAATAGGTTTAGCAAAAATACTTTAATTTTTCGCAAAATGTTAAATTTGCAACTTAAAGATGAATTTCTAACCATAATATTAAAATTTTTTGATACAAATTTAATTTTCCATAAAAAAAACGAATTTTCAACATAATGCTAAAATTACCATGAAAAAAATTGACTTTGAACAAAGTAGTGAAATTTTTAACGAAAGAGATGAATTTTTAACTTAAGTAACGAATGTTTAACAATAATAGTTAATTTTTGAGTTAAAAAAATAATTTTTAAGATAATATTGAAGTCTTCAATTGAAAAATAATTTTTGTAACACAAAAAACGAATTAACAACAAAATATTTTAATTTTGAACGAAACAGATGAATCTTTAAATAAAGAAAAATACATTTTTAACAAGAATTGTTAAGTTTTAGTAAAAAAATGTAATCTTATAAAAAAAAATTAGTTTTAACGAAATATTAAATATAACTATACCAGTTAAATATTCTTTTTTTAACTAGTTTTTTAACTGCAAATTTAAATATTATGTTGAAAATGTTCATTGGGCATTCTTGAATTACTTGTGTATTTTTATAAAATAAAGACAATTGTTTTTTAGCTGAAATTCAATTTATTATTTAAAAATTTAACTAATTTTTTTAAGAAGAAAAAGATAATTTCTCAATTGAAATTATGTATATTGAAGTGATGTAGTGAAAAGTTTTTAGTTTCAAAATTTGTTTTTAACGTAAAATGAAAATAAACTTTCAAAATAAAGAATTTTTTTTAATGATTGAATTTTTAACGAAAAAGATAAATTTGGAACAGGGAACATTAATTTTCTATAACAGTCAAATTTTTAGTTCAAGAATTAGTTTAATTGATAACAAAAGAGATGACTTTTCAACTAAGAAAAATAAATTTTTAACTAAATAAATTAATTTTCAGCTAAAAACAATTAAATTTATTTTATAAAAAAATATAAGTAATTCAAGAATGTAGAGTGAAAATTTTCGACATAATATTCAAATTTTTATCTAAAAAATTAGTTAAGAAAAAGAATATTTAACTGGTATAGTTAAATTTTCAGATATAAAAAGTATTTGTAAACCCCCCCCCCCCACAAAAAAATTAACGAATTAAACAATTAATTGATTTTTTAACCAGAAATATAAATTTTTAACTAAAAAGATAAATTTCCAACTAAGAAAGGTAAATTATCAACTAAATAATTGAAATTTTAGCTAAAAATAATCATATTTTTTTTATAAAAAAAAGTAACTGAAGAATGACGAGTAAAAATGTTCAACATAATATTTAAATTTTTAGTTAAATTAATTTTAAAAAAAACATTTATATGGAATATTTAAATTTTCAGATAAAAAATATGTGTTTTTAAACTCTTAAATAGAAGAATTTTTAACATAATAAAAATTATTTATGATTCAATTAATTGAATTTTTACCAGAAACATAAATTTTTAACTACAAAGAGGAATTTCTAACTAATAAAGGTAAATTATCAACTAAATAATTGAAGTTTTTGCTAAAAAAATTATATTTATTTGGAAAATAATAAAAGTAATTCAAGAATGACTAGAGAAAATTTTCAACATAAGATTAATATTTTCAGTTAAAAAATTAATTGAAAAAATATAATATTTAAATTTCCTGTCCAGATTTTTTTTTAATCCCCAAAAATAACGAATTTCATTAGAATAAATATTATTTGTCAACCAATTAATTGAATTGTTAACCAGAAACATAAATTTTTAATCAAAAAAATTGATTTTCAATTTAAAATATAAACAGGTTACTGTAATAGTTAAATTTTTAGTCAAATAATTAATTTTAAACAAAAAAAAATGTTTAAACAAAATAGTATAATCTTGAACTAACACAAAGAATTTTTAGCTATAAAGCATCTATATTTATTATATAAAAAATAAAAAGTAAAATAAAAATAATTCAAGAATGAAGAGTGATAATTTCTAACATAATATTCAAAATTTCAGTTAAATTTTGATTTAAAGAAATAATTTAAAAAAAGAAGTTTTAACAAACTAGTTTAAATATAAACTAAATTAATGAATTGTCAACTGAATAATTGAACTTTCAGCATTTTAAGAAAAAAAGTAAAAGTTAATAATGAATTCTCAGACGTATATAATTTCTGAATTTCAAATAATTATCTCTCCCTTTTCAGTTATGTTGGTAATTTTCGGTTTTATAACTCCCCTCGATTTTTACGCGAATTAATTTTTCTCCCATTTTTCCTTTTTTCATTGCTTATTACGCCGTTCGGTTCAAACGGTATATGGGAGTTGTGCACAATTCGTCGCTCGTTATCTGCTGCACCTGTACGCGTGCGATGCCTCGACCGAATCGAATCTTTCATTTGGAACCCACCCCAAAGCAGATCCTTTTCTGCCTTTTAAAATTTTTTTCAAATGCAGTTAAATTTTTCATGATAGAGGTTGGACCCTAATTGAATTAGGGATCCCAGTTTAAGGATTTTCGAGAAAAGGGAATAATAGAAATGAAAGAAAGGTTTATATTTTGGGGCTGGAATAGGTGCATTTGATTTATAGGTGTGAAACGTCTCTTGACGAAGTAAAGGAAGTTGTCTTAAAAAAATTTGGAACTCTCATCAGGCTTGTGTGATGTCGAAAAAAAATTAATTTTTTATAAGCGTTTCAAAAATCGTAGTTGGATTTTTAATTTTTAAGAAAGTAATTGACTTTTCAAAATTGGAAGCAGTCACAATCGGAATTTACAATTTGAAAGGAGGCTTAAGGTGGATTTTCCAACTTGCAAGCAATCAAAGTTGAATTTTTTTATACAGTTGCATTTTTCGAATATGCAGCAGAAACAGTTGCTTATTCCAACTAGGAAGCAGTGGCAGGTACATTTTCCAGTTTGAAAGAATCCAAAGTCTGATTTTCCAACTTGTAAGCAATCCCAGT
>JAAAKG020010456.1:0-21055 GCA_010014905.2 Druon quercuslanigerum
CGTTTTGAGACCCCCTGAACCCGAAAAACAGGGTTTTACGAATGTTTCTGTCTGCATTTATGTATGTCTGTCTGTCTGTGAACACGATAACTTTCGAAAAAATCAATAGATTGGATTGGCCTTTAGTATACTCTTTGAGTGTCTCAAATTGAAGGTCAAGTTGTTTAGCTAGCCATTTTGGAGTAAAATTCAAAAAGTGAGCACATCTTGAAAATTTTTGAGACCACTTTTTTTCAATATTTGAAAATTCTATGCAGTTATTAGTAGTACTCGAAAAGACTAACAATTTATGACTATGACATTTTTTCGATAAAAAAAAATTACCGGAGTTATAGCAGTTTCGAAATCCAAGAAAACAAACGAAAATTAACATTTTAAGCCAAGCAACGCATGGTATAAAAAAAAATTTAGAAGGGAAAAACGTTGGTTTTTGAAAACCCTACAAAATTATTATAATTACTTTTCAAATTTTTTCGAAAAATAGAAAATTAAAGTTTTAATCGCAGAAAAAATAATAAAAAATAAAATATTCCATTTTGCGGTCAAACTTTGCAAGATACGAAGAAAGACGTAATGACAAAAATTGTGCAGCCAAAAAAGATCTACAAATTTGTTTAAAATTACTTTTTGATAGGACGTGTAGTTTTTGTTTTAATCGTAAAAATCAACATTAACAATAAAAAAAAATTTTCAGAGCTATAGCAATTTCAAAATCCAAAAAAGAAACGAAAATTAGCATTATCAGCCAAACAAAGCAAGATACCAAAAAAGGCAATACGAGAAAAAGCGGTTTCTTTGCACACCCTACAAGATTGTCATAACCACTTTTTAAATTTTGTTGAAAAATCAAAAATTTATATTTTAATGACACAAAAAATCAAATCAATCAAATCAAAAATTCCATTTTACGGACAAACTATGCAAGATACGACAAATTATGATTGGACAAAAATTGTTCACTCAAAAAAGATCTGCAAATTTTTTATGGACCGCTTTTTGAATTTATGTTAATATAACTTAAATAAGATTCTTCAGGTATACCCAGAAAAAAGTTCTTTCTAAATTTAAAAAAAAACTATTTTTGACTAGGTTCTTTTTATTTAACATAACAAATATTTTTACATCAAAAGAAAAATTATTTGATTTTAATAAATCTCGTCATGTAATTTCTTCTATTTAAAGAAATTATTTGTTCAAATGATTTTCTTGATTCAAAACAAAATTATTTTGATTTAAAACAGTTACTAGGAACAATCAAAGAAATAATTTCTTTAGAGTCAGTAATTTGATATAAGAAAATTATTTCTTTGAATCAAAGAAGCATTTTTTTAATCCACATTACTAATGTGTTACGAGATTGCGCAGAACAAATAAGTTTGATTATTTTACGTTAACGCATCTTTCGGAAAACGTGTTGTCAAATTTTTGCGAAGACACAATTTCGGCACAATTTATTTTTTTATCTTAAATTTTCGTGAAGAATTTCAAATTATGAAAAAATAAAATTCATTTACACACAAAAAAATATTAAAATAAACTCTTTTCCTCAGGTGAGCAAATGGACCATGCAAGTTTCTTTAAACTTGAGTTGTCGAATCCGATTATTCAAAAAATATTCCCATGCGAAGAAAAACGATTTTTTTTGCTTTTTGCTCTCATTTAATTAAAGTTATTATCGTTTTAAATTAAATGTAATTATTTGTTTCATGAGGAAGCCAATTTATTTATAATTCATGATTGGATTGAAAATTCATTTTAAACTATCATGTTCTCTTTTTTCAACCAAAACGTTTATTTCATTCAAATAAATGTACTTGGTTTGAAGGAACGAAATATTTACCTAATTTAAAGAAATTCGCCGCTTAAATTAACGAAATATTTCTTTAAATCGAATAAAATTTTAAAGAAAAAATTTTCTTTAAACCAAACAAATGTTTCTCTGACCGTATATCAATACTAGAATTTCTTTGATTTAAAGAAAATTTCTTTGATTCAACAAAACTTTTTTCTGGGTGTAAATGATACTATGAAATAAAAATACGCTATTAATATTAATTTTCTTTAATTCAAAAATTGCGTGAGACAAAACAGAATCGCACACGTGTACTTTTTCTGGTTTAATTCAATTATTTCTTTTAAACAGTCATTAATGTGGAAAGACATTCAATTTTTTACACCACCCCATCCTAATTCCACTTATTTTTTTATTTGTATTAAATATTTACCTACTTTTTACTACGAAAGACGATAATTAACAACTTTCTTTTGAAACATTTTATATCAAAAATCTCCTCCATTAACAATCTCATTATAAAATAATAAATTATCTATAATAATAATAATATAACGAGATATTCAGGCAAAGCATGCATCTGTAAAACGAGTATCATCTTTCCTAAAAAAATCTACTAATTATAATATTCTAAAATATAATACCTATTTTATATACTCTATAATATATAAATATTCTATGTATATGTATATTCTATGCATGTTGTTTAAAAAATTAATAACCGAATACGAATATTTTAAAATTAATTGAAAAATCACAAAAACGTGTTTATTCTAACACAAGTAACAAATGTATTTAAAATCCTTAACTAGAGAATATTTTCAGCTCACATCAAAGTTAATATTTACACTTAATTCTCGCTAGACTGCTAAACTTTTAACAGTTTTAAAAGGGGAACGTACACTCATCGGAATTTTATTTGGATTCACACTCTTCCCAGTAATGGGTCATTACCAAACTTGTAATATGCTAAGGTGATAAAATACGCTTTTCAGCTATTTTTGAAAAAAACGGCTTTTAAAAATCCACACATGTTACATGCACTGCGATGCGTGCGTCTTGCAACTCTTGGTTATATCAGGCAGTAGCGCACCGAATTCGTAAGCAAAAAGTCCGAGCTCGCTTCCACGTGGTGCAATTTTTTCTCTCTAATTTTTTAATTTTAAATATTGTTTTATTAAAATTAACTATTGAATTTATTTAAATTAAGCCAAAATATTGACTTAAAACCACTTTTTTAAATATAAAAATGGGCTTCTTCAACTTTCATCATTTCTAAAGCGAATTTTTTGTTTAAAAAATATGACACTATTAATGATAGAAACTGGCATTTATTTACTTTATATTTTTATTTCATTTTATTTCACTCGCATTGAAGATATAAAGAATTCAAGAATTTATTTTTAAAAATAAGTTGAAAACAAATTTTTGAGTATTAAGTTTTTAATATATTTTAAATAATAATGAATATTTAGGAGTGAAAGTATTAAAATTTAGTTTAACATTTCGAACAAATTTAAATAGAGGTTCTCAAAATTGAAAAAATTCTGGATTACAATTTTTTAAATTAGACAATTTAGTCAAAGAGGATTTGAAAAAAATGCTTAAAATGAATGTATTTTTTTTTTTTAATTAAAGAAATTCGAAATTGAAAGATTTTAGATTGCAATTTCAAACACAGGACAATTTCAAAATATTTAAAATAGAATATTTTTGGATTAGAATCTTGAAAATTCGATCACTTATAATTGTTCTATTCCAATTAAAAATCGTTCATAACTGAATAATTTAAATTCATCACTTATTAAATTTAAATGATTTTTATTTTAAAGCGATTGATATTTGACAATTGTAAATGAAAAACTAAATTAAATGTTTTAAAAACAATGCTTCTAAAATTCTAGAATTTCATATAGTTATTTTAATAAAAATTATAATTAATATTAAAAGTGACGAGAAAATTTTTGATGAAACAACAATTATCCTCAATTTTTTAATTTTAAATCGTTTAATTCTTAAAAATTCCTTTGAATTATTATTAATTCTTTGAATTTTCTTATCAAATGCTTTTCAATTTAAAATAACTTTTTTTAAATCTGTAACATAAAATCGGACAACTTTAAGATATTACATTGAAAATTAAAAAAATACAAAAAGTACAAAACAAGACTGCTAGATATAATTGCTAATCATTTTTAGTCGGTAGCGATTTAAATTTGATAAATTTTTCTCAGATAAAAAATTCATCGTCATGTTTAAAGTTCGCAATAGAAATATTTTAAATTATAAATCTCAAAAATTAAATTTGTATAAAAAAAGTTAATATTGAAGTCATTTTAAATGGGTCATATCAAAAATTAAATAATTAAAACTTATGAATAGGACAAATGAAAAATTCAGCTTTTAAAATGCAAATTCAGAACTCTAAAACTATAATCGTTCGAAATTTTAGAAATTATTTAATTACAAAGTAATTACATTTAGATAGAAAAATTTTGTATCTATTTTTTAAACAACACAATTTTGTACAAATATTGTTTATTCTTAAAATCTTGAAATAAAATATTATTCAACTTTAAATTATTTATTGTTATAAATTTTCAGCTAAACATCAGAATTTTTGAGATATATTGAAAATTAAAAATTAAAAAGAAAGAATAAAAAGAAAAACCCTATGAGTCCAATTTTTGAAATTGCACAATTTTAAGCCTTTTTGACTTTAAAAGTAAGAATAAGTAAATAATATAAAATATTATTCAACTTTAAATTATTTATTTTTATAAATTTTCAGCTAAAAATCCGAGTGTTGAAGATATTATATTAAAAATTAAAAATTACAAAAAAAGAATGAAAAGAAAAATCCCTATGATTCCAATTTTTGAAATTCCACAATTTTAAGCCATCGTGACTTTAAAAGGCTTAAATTTGGGAAATTATTGTGTTAATTTTTCATAGTTTTGAAGTTATTCTGAAGAGATTAAATTAAAAATGGTTTAATTTAAATTTTATTGAACTGTAATTTATGCAACTATTAAGTATTTCAATTCGGTATTTTACGACTTCAAACAATATAAAAACGAGACAATTTTGTAATTTTAAAAATTAAACCAAAAATTGTATAATATTTTATAATATTATAAAAAATCATATAAAATTTTAATATTTGTTTTTAAAACAAATTTTTAGCGCAACAATTTTAATTTCAATGCCTCAAAAATTAAACTGTTATAGAACTGTGCGTACAGAAATATAATTTTAAATTCAAGTTATAAAAATTTTAAAGAGGATAAATATATTTTTTATAAGCATCATCAAAGTTTAAAAATTTTAAATATTATACACGTTTAAAGTTTCATTATTCTAACCATTAAAAAATTATATGCAATCAAAATATAAATGTTTAACTGAATAAAGATAAATGAGAATTCCCACAAAAATACTATTCTTGATAAAAAAAATGCCGACAGCAGGGATCGAACTCGGATTTTACAGTTATAGACTCGAAGCACTACCGCCTGATCTGACCAAAAGATGAAGTATCCAAAAATCCTAAAAAAAATTCATAAGGGTGCAAGTTCCCCTTGTTAGCCTATACACACACCACACTTAATTTAGCCTTTTTGTTAAATCACACTTTTCGTATCAGTCAGTGAAATTCTTTCGCAATAGCGTCTATTATTCTTTGGAAATTCTCGGGTCTAAGGCCCAGGAAGTTTCTTTCTTGGGGGGCGAGACCAAAAGACCGTCTTCGTCTTCTTCTTCTTCTCAGGAAGTAGTCTTCGTAGTCGGGACCTGTTGGTGGATTCACCTTGGCGTAATAAATTGCTGCAAAACCGCTGTATATTAACAGCGCGGCGGTGGCAAGCTGTCGACAAAGCACATTAAAGTTGTTGGTTACGCTGTTGTGTCTCGTAAATGTTATTTACACGTGGCAAAACAGCGGTAAAATAAATGTCTAGCTAGCCAGAGCACTGTTTGAGAGTAGGAAAAATTATAATAATAAAATTAAAAAAATAAAAACTGTGACAGTAACGGTACCATGACACTTATTTTAAAAGTAACGGTAACGTTAACACGTTCGAATTTTGGGGTAACTCTAATGTAAAGTAACGTATGTTACTGTACGTCAGTGTCGGGTAAGTTACTTTTTAAAGTTACTAATTACATTTACGTTACTTGTATCTATAACAGTTACAGTTATTAGATATAGTATAACTTCAAGTTAAATAAAAAGTTCCTTTTTTCACTTTCTCAATATTTCAATCAAAACAGAGTGACTCCGCGATTTAGTTCTTCCGAGAATTATCGTTGGGGGAATAGTAACTTATATGATAATTCATAAAATCTTAATTTAAAAGAAATAAGCAGCTTGATTAAATAAAAAATACACAATACATTTTGACAAGTGAACAACTCTATTTTGAAACGAGTTTTGAAATGCGAGTAACAATTTGAATTGCCAAGGCCTCAAATGTTTCAAATTTTAGAAAACATCCCAAAATTTCAACCAAATACACTAGAATGCCGAACTTACGAGGTTTAAAGTTACGAGCGTTCCAAAGAAACGAGCATCCCAATTCCACAGGAACGTGTGGAATTTGCTCCCATATACCCCCACCCTTTCCGAGAGTCGCGCGCAAGTGCGCCTGCGGGCATTTTCGCGCAATACCCCTGAGATTTATGCTTTGCAGGAGTGGGAGCCCCTTTCACGCTCGTGTGTTCGGCGATCACGATTCCCGAAAATCTCGTACGTTCGGCGTTTGAGTCTATTTACGTCGAATAAAATAGATTACTTTTTAATAAGTTAGTGAACTTTCCAACCAAAAGATGAAGTTTCAACAGAAGAATTGAATTGTCAACAAAGAAAAAATTTTCAATTGTTTTTTCAACCAAACAGTTGTACTTTTAACCTAAAAGTATGGAATTTTTTTACCGGAAGAATTGAATTTTCAAACTGGTAAAAATACCTTTGTACAAAAGAATTGAATATTTAAGACAAGAACATAAATTTTCGATCAAAAAATTGCTTTTCAAATAAGTAATTGGACTTTCTAACAAAATAGTTAAATTTTAAAAAAATACATTAACTTTCAACCGAATAATTGAATTTTTATGCCGAAAATATTAATTTCTATCAAAAAAAGTTAATTTTCAATCTACCAGTTGAATTTTCTACCATTTACAAACCAGAAAGACAAAGTTCGAATAAAGGAGTTAAATTTACAACAAAAAAGTCCATTCTCAACCCAAAACATGAATTTCCTACCAACAAACTTGATATTCTTAATCCCATGCAAAACAAACAAATGAATTTGTAACCAAATAGTTGAATTTTTAACTGAATTTATAAATCTTGAACCAAACAACTTATTTTTTAACAAAGTCAGAAAAGATAATTTTTTAACAAAATAGCCGAACCCTTTCCATACATTTTTTTATCAAAAAAAGATAAATTTTCAAAGTAAAAAGTTGAATTTTTAACAAGTGAGATGAATTTGCGACCAAAAAATATTTTTCAGTAATTTTTTTTTTCATATGAACAGTTTTATCTTTAATCCTGAGAATATGACATTTTTACGGAAAGAAAGAAATTTTCAAACCAAAAAGAACATTTTTGAACGAAAAAGTTTAATTTTCAATCCAAAAGCATGAATTTTTAAAAAAAAGTTACTTTTGACACAAATAAGCTGACTATCTGCAAAATTAATGAATTTTTAAATAAAATACATTAATTATCAACCAAAATAGATGATATTATCTTAACCAAAAAAGGATAATTTTCTACCTTTGAGTCTTAACTTATCATACGGAAACCTTTACTTTCATAGTCAATAAATCACCAGTACTTAAAAAATTAACGAAAAAGGCCAATTAAAAATACTATATTTACAAAAAGTTGAATTAAATAATTTTTTGTTTACTTTTTTTGCTCAAAATTAAAAAAAAAGTTTTTCTGGTGTCGGAAATGTAGATAACTTAAAAAAATTGGGATGAGTGAGTAGTGTTAAGTATGCAAGATATTGCGTAATCAATTTTTGAACAAATTTTAGAATAAAAAATCAAAATTTCCAGTATAAAATTTCAAAACTTTTAGATTTCTCGTTTCAAAACCCCAAGATAAATTTCCTTATTTATACTGCGTAAAAAACGGGGATCTTTAAATAAAAAATAAAAATCATAAGGAATAACTCTTACATGAAAAATTTTAAAAAATCTTTATTTTCATATAAAAACGAGTACTGAATTCTACATAAAACTTATTTGTTTAAATTAAAATAGGTTGAAAACTTTCCGAAATATCAGATTTTCAAAAAAAATAATAAAAAAGAATGTTTAACTCCTACAATTTTGAAATTTCAAAAGAAAAAAATTAACCACAAGATTTTACTTCCTAAGCATAAACAACGGGAACGTTTAAATAAAAAACAAAAATCATAAGTAATAACTCTTACATGAAAAAGTAAAAAAAAATCTTTTTTTTCATTTGAAAACAAGTACTGAATTCTACATAAAACTTATTTTTTTAAATTAAAGTGGGTTGAAAACTTTCCGGGATATCGAATTTCAAAAATAATAATAAAAAAATGTTTAACTCCTACAATTTTGAAATTTCAAAAATAAAAAGTTAAATACAAGATTTAACTTCCCAAGTAATACTATTTCCCGCGCAGTTTCAAAAAAAATCGCTGATATGGATTACAAATTTGAGATACCTAACCTGGAAACTCACAAATAAAGTTAGTTATTGAATTTAAATAATGTTTATAAACAACTCAGAGGAACAAATATATTTTTAAAAAGTTCACTTTTTAATCTGACTTTTTAAAAATGCTTTCCGCTCTTTTAAATTGTAACATTTTCAAATGTACAACTTTGAACAATTGGGTTTAAGCCTATTTGTAGGACTTCTGCGTGTTTTTATTCTTGAATTGTTATTAAATATTATGAAAATTAGAATTTAGCATTTCAACATGAATTTTTTTATATTTAAACCGTTGATACAAAAAGGGGCAACGCTCTTCCATCAACAGCCTCAATTATTATGAATTGTGAGTTTTGAGTTGTGATATGTAAGCTGTGATATTTAAGCTGTAAGTTATGAGTTGTAAGGTGTGAGTTGTGATTCCGGAGTTGTAAATTAAAATCTCAATTCATATTGTGATGATGCATTTTTAAATTGCTGAGCTGAGCATCAACGCTTTCCTAACAAGAATCTACATAGGGAAGATTGAAGTCTCACCTGAAATACTGCCCAAAACTTGTAACTGCCCTCATTTATGAGGAAATCGTAGTAACCACCCCAAACATCCCCTCTTGGCTCCACCATCGCCTTCGAATTCCCCATATCGCCCATATCGTCCATATCGTCCACGTCGTGATCATCATCATCATCATCGTCATCGTGATCGTCGTCATGCACATCATCCTCGTGGTGATAGCCACGCTCATTTTCCTCAGCGTCGTAACCACGATACCATCTCGACTGTCTGGCCACATAAAATACAATAATTAGTTCCGCGTAATTATTCGGGATTACCTCAACTTGCTTCCACTGATTACCCTACGTTTCAATATTATTAGACATTAGCGATAAAATGTTCAAATGAGTCTTTACAGCGCATAAGATCATCAAACAAAATATGAATCGTAAAATTATATATACAGAATGTAGATGCTTTTGCATGCATAATAATTTATCTTTATAAGAGGTGGAAAACTCGTGGATGCAATAAATGAGTACTTAATTATCCACTCTTTACATTGCTTGCAATTCACTACAATGTTGCTCAATTATTTCACTCTTTTATTTGTAGTCGAGTTGTGCATATCTTATCAATCACTTCTGGATCTAGAATTTAACCAATCATACTTTGGGCTTTAAAATTATATTATTCTATTGAAACTTGTTTTCAATTAGAATCGTGCCTAACATCTTTTACATTACTGGCCAACAAACAGACCTTATGCATG
This sequence comes from Druon quercuslanigerum, assembly GCA_010014905.2. Classification (NCBI taxonomy): domain Eukaryota; kingdom Metazoa; phylum Arthropoda; class Insecta; order Hymenoptera; family Cynipidae; genus Druon; species Druon quercuslanigerum. Next base: position 9,764 of record JAAAKG020010456.1, read on the forward strand.
CGATTATTCTACTTTTTTTATTTCTTGAACATTTTTTTTTTTTTTGATAAAAAATGTAAAGTGGCCACGTTTATCCCGATGGGCGATTCACGACTCGTCCTCATACCTGTTTCAGGACAAGATCCTACATAGTCTGGCCCTTGTGCACCCCCCATGGTGAGGCCAGGCAGTTCCCAGTCACCAGCGTACTGTTACCCCACTAGTCTTCTTCGTACTTGGGAAAACGTATATCCATGAAGTAATTCATGTCATGAATTAATAATAACCTTGCTTTAAAGAGACCACCTTATTTACAAACGATGAATCATATCTTTGAACTCCTTTATCCTAAACATATAAGGAATTTCTTCATACTATGCTACTATATTACTATATGATTCCTCAAAAAACAAACAAATAATATATGATATTTTAACAAAGAAAAAATTTTAATTTTAAATAAAAACAGTTCAATTGAACCAAATAGAACGAATGTTTAATCCAAAAGGTTTATTCTCCAAGAAAAAGCGAAGATCTTTTCACAAACAGTTGAATTTTCAACCAAGCATATTAATTTTAGAACAAACAGGTCGGTTTTTCGACAAATTATTGATATTTTTAATCAAATAGTTAAATATTTTTACATCAAAAGATCAATTTAAAGAAAAAGATTAGTTAAATTTTTACTTAAAAAAAAAACACTTTTGAAAAGTAATTTTTTACGAAATATTTGAATTTTCGAGAAAAATGTGATTTTTAATTAAATTTAAAATTTAGATGAACTTTGAACATGAAAATATGTTGCATTTTTAACGAAAAAAGGCATTTTACCATAAATGACAAATTTGTAACAAAAAATGATGCATTGAATTTTGAACCAAATAATTAAATTTTTAGTTTAAACAATTAATTTTTAAGATAAAAAGATGAATTTTCAACAAACCATATAAGATTTGATATTTTAATTGAAAAATATATAAACGCAAATTCAAAAACTGTTTAATTAAACTAATAATGACAAATTTCTGACGTAGGATTCAAATAATGATCTACAACGGATTGATTTTTAAACAAAAAGTTGCATGGGTAAACAGAAAAAAAATTATATTGTACCAAAAAAGAAGAATCTTCAACAAAATTTAATTTGTGTACATTAATTTATTCATATTATCATTATTAAATAAAATTTTTTAAAAAAGATTGTCAAATTTTCACCCAATAGAATTAGTTTTTTTACCAAAGAAGACGAATTAAACAAAAATGCTATAAAAACGGATTTTCTACAAAACAGTTGAATTTTCAACTGAAAATTTCAATTTCAACCAACTAGTTAAATTTTTAGTTTAAACAATTAATTCGAGAGACACAAACATTAATTGTCAACAAACAATATAAGATGTGATATTTTAACTAAAAAATGTATAAACTCAAATTCAAATACTGTTAAATTCCACTAATAATGACAAATTTCTAACAAAGAATGTACAAACAAAATTTTAAACAAAAAAATGCATTGATAACCAGAAAAAATGTCATTTTATATAAATTTTTTAATTTTTAATTTTTTTTTTATTTTTAAAGTTCTGTTTTTTTTTTGTAATTTGATAATATTAATAATAAAAAAGACGAAAGAAAGAAAAAGAGAAGGAAGGGGATGTGTTTGGTTGCCTTCTCATTTTTCTTTCCTCTTTTTTATTTTTGTCTGAAATTTTTGTTTTTAACAACAAATTTCTTCAGATTGCAATTAGAAAAAGTTTTTTTTTGTTTTTGTTTGATTGTTCGGTGTGGTCCAAATTTGGTCGTTAGATTCTTGTTTTTTGCAGAAATTTTCATCAATTTGATGATTGGACGTTGAGTAGGATTTTTCATTTAGATTTTAATCTAATTTAAATTTCTTAAATTTTAACCAGAAAAAAATTATTTTGTACCAAAAAAGAAGAATCTTCAACGAAACTTAATTTTTGTACATTAATTAATTCATATGATCATTATTAAATAAATTTTTGTTAAGAAGATTGTCAAATTTTCACCCAATGGGTTAAATTTTCTACCAAAAAAGACGAATTAAATAAAAATGTTATAAAAAACGGATTTTCTACAAAAAAGGTTAGTATTATTCAAAAAGTTGATTTTTGAACCAAATAGTACAATTTTAGCTAAAACAATTAATTTGTAAGATCAAAAGATGAATTGTTAAGAAACAATAAAAGATTGATAGTTTAACTGAAAAATATATAAACTCAAATTCAAAAACTGTTAAATTGAACTAATAATGACAAATTTCTAACAAAGGATTTGAATCCTGAACTAAAACGGATTAATTTTTAAACAAAAAGTTGCATTGATAACCAGAAAAAATTATTTTGTACCAAAAAAGAAAATCTTCAATGACACTTAATTTGTGTACATTAATTTATTCATATTATCATTATTAAATAAATTTTTGTTAAGAAGATTGTGAAATTTTCACCCAATAGGATTAATTTTTTACCAAAAAAGACGAATAAAACAAAAATGTTATAAACACCGGATTTTCTACAAAACAGTTGAATTTTCATCTGAAAAGTTCATTATCAACCGAAACAATATGAACACTAAAAAAAAAACACAAATAATATATGATATTTTAACCAAGAAAAAATTTGCATTTTAAATAAAAAAAACTCAAATTCAAAAACTGTTAAATTGAACTAATAATGACAAATTTCTTACAAAGGATTTGAATCCTGAACTAAAGCGGATTGATTTTTAAACAAAAAAATGCATTGGTAACCAGAAAAAATGTTTTGTTGTTGTTGTAAATTGGTAATATTAATAATAAAAAAGACGAAAAAAAAAGAGAAGGAAGGGGATGTGGTTGGTTGCCTTCTCATTTTTCTTTCCTCTTTTTTATTTTTGTCTGAAATTTTTGTTTTTAACAATAATTTTTTCAGATTGCAATTGAAAAAAGTTTTTTTTTTTGTTTGTTTTTGTTTGATTGTTCGGTGTGGTCCAAGTTTGGACGTTAGATTCTTGTTTTTTGGAGGAATTTTCATCAATTTGATGATTGGACGTTAAGTAGCATTTTTGATTTAGATTTTAATCTAATTTAAATTTCTTAAATTTTAACCAGAAAAATTATTTTGTACAAAAAAAGAAGAATCTTCAACAAAACTTAATTTATGTACATTAATTTATTCATATTATTATTATTAATAAATAAAATTTTTTTAAGAAGATTAAAAAATTTTCACCCAATAGGATTAATTTTCTATCAAAAAAGACAAATTAAACAAAAATGTTATAAAAAAACGTATTTTCTACAAAACAGTTGACTTTTCTACTAGAAAGTTCATTTTTAACCGAAACAATATGAATTCTCAAAAAACAAACAAATAATATATGATATTTGAACCAAGAAAACATTTGCATTTTAAATAAAAACAGTTCAATTGAACCAAATAGAACGAATTTTTAATCCAAAATGTTGATTCTCCAAGACAAAACGACGATCTTTTCACAAAAAGTTGAATTTTTAAACTAGAATATTAATTTTCGAACAAACAGGTAGGTTTTTCGACAAATTACATATATTTTTTATCAAATAGTTAAATATTTTTACATCAAAAGATCAATTTAAAGAAAAGAGATAAGTTGAATTTTTATTTGAAAAAGATGTTGCATTTTTAACGCAAAAAGGCATTTTACAATAAATGAAAATTTGTAACAAAAAATGATACATTATATTTTGAACCAAATGGTTGAATTTTTATTAAAAAAAATTAATTTGTAAGATAAAAAGATGAATTGTCAACAAAGAATATTAGATGTGATATTTACCTGAAAAATATATAAACTCAAATTTAAAAACTATCGAATTGAACTAATAATGACAAATTTCTTACAAAGGATTTGAATCCTGAACTAAAGCGGATTGATTTTTAAACAAAAAGTTACATTGGTAACGAGAAAAAAATTATTTCGTACCAAAAGAGAAAAATCTTCAACGAATCCTAATTTTTGTACATTAATTTATTCATATTATCATTATTAAATAAATTTTTTATACAAAATTGTTAAATTTTCACCCAATAGGATTAATTTTCTACCATGAAAGACGAAGAAAACAAAAATGTTATAAAAAAACAGACTTTCTACAAAACAGTTGAATTTTCAACTGAAAAGTTTATTTTCAACGAAATAGTTAAATTTTTAGTTTAAACAATTAATTTGTAACATAAAAAGATAAATTAAGATAAATTAAATAATTTTTGAAAGAAGATTGTTAAATTTTTACCCAATAGGATTAATTTTCTACCAAAAAAAGACGAATTAAACAAAAATGTTATAAAAAAATGGATTTTCTACAAAACAGTGGAATTTTTAACAGAAAAGTCCATTTTCAACCGAAGCAATATAAACTCTCAAAAAACAAACAGCTTTTCACAAAAGTTGAATTTTCAACCACAAAGATTAATTTTAGAATAAACAGGTCGGATTTTCGACAAATTACAGATTTTTTAAAATAAATAGTTAATTATTTTTACTTGAAAAGATCAATTTAAATAAAAAGGTAAGTTAAATTTTCCAACAAAAAAAAAAACGATTTTGAAAAGTAATTTTTTACAAAATAGTTAAATTTTCGAGAAAAAATATGGTTTGCAATTGAGTTCAAAAATCAGTTAAACTTTGAACATGAAAACACAAATTTAAAAAAAAACAGATTAATAATCAATCAAACAGTTGCATTTTTATTTAAAAAAAGGCATTTTTACCAAAAATGACAAATTTGCCACAAAAAATGATACAGTTAAATTTTAATTAAAAAAACTAATTTTCAAACAAGAAAAAAACGAATGCTCAAGAAAATCGTTAAATTTTCACCCAAAAACTAGTTTTTAACTAATATGATGTGTTTTCAACTGAAAAATTTAACCAAATAATTAAGTTTTCTACTATATCATTGAATTTTCGGGATAAAAATGCAAATTTTTATAAAACAGTTGAATTTTTAACAATAAAAGCTTTATTTTTAACTAAAACCGGTCAATTTTTAACCATGCGGTTGCATTTTTCATCAAAATTATAAAATTTCTGTAGAGAGAAAGAAATGTTCAAGTAAAAGGACAAATTTCAAACAAAACTATTGAATGTTTAAACAAAAAGGATGACTTTTTGACAATATTGTTGAATTTTCAACAAAATATTTTATATAAGAAATATTTTTAAACACGACACAAAGAACTTTTCGCATTTATTTTCCATTACACTAGTGCAGTATTAATTATTTTATGTAAATAAGTTTTTTCGAGAAAGGAAAAGACTAAGGCCGTAAAATTGCGCTGATGATGAAGGACTGCTTGTGGTCGCCACGAGTGGTCTTCCCATTCCACTATTACCCTTTTATAGAATATTCTCATATTTTAGATACTAGGCTGTATTGCACAGAAAATAGTTAAATTAGTTAAAAATATGTATTTTGAATTACTTGAGTACATCATGAGAAAATGATCCTAAGTCGGCACTGGAAAGAGCTAAATTAGTTAAAAATATGTGTTTCGAATTACTTAAGTAAATTATGGGGAAATGATCCTAAGTCGGCACTGTAAAGAGCTAAATTAGTCAAAAATATGTATTTTAAATTACTTGAGTACATTAAGGGAAAATGCTCCTAAGTCGGCACTGTGGGTTAAGCGGGCACCCTCGCTTTTCTCAGAAATGGTGCGCGTGTATGCTTAAGCATTTTTGTGAATTACAGATTGTTAGACCTGGGCGAAATTTACGCTAACAATTGTCACTTTAGTTTTTAAAAAGTTCAATCGATTAAGTGCGTTGGTTTCTGTGTTTTGTGTGCTTTCGTCTCATAAAGTCGATTTTTCATTTGGATTTATTTCGTGTGCATGGAATCTATAAACATTTTTAGTGGTCCTGAGTCGGCAACAAACATATGGTCCTAAGTCGGCACCGTTTTTTGTCACTTTTGTTATTATTGGCGTGTTATTTTATTTTTGTTCCAATTTCATGTTTATTGTTTTGATTTATCCGACTCTTTATATTCTACATTTTCTTATTGACTTTTCCCAGATTCTATTTTCTTTTAGGCATAATACGCAATTTCAAACACAAGAAACCAAAGCGTGAGCCCCTAGCGCTTCAACGCGCATTGATGGCTCAGGACCTTGGGGTGGCGACTTAGGACCACAATTTTTGGAAATAGTAATCACTCGACGCTGATCCAATCGACATAGAATTGTGAATAAAGGATCGCAGTACCAGAGAAAAAACATTAAAGCACCATCAAACCCTGCCTACCCTCTGTTTTCAACAAAAATTCTTACTGTGCCGACATAGGACCACTATATGGTAACGTATCAGCAAATGGCTGCAAAGGGTTCAACGGTCACAAACCCAATAAAAACAGTATAATCAAATATTTGTGTATTTTCTAATACCCATGCCTCAATATTAAATGAAATTTGAAAAGGTTTTAAAATTTCCTGATTGTCTTGAAATCTTCTAAAAGCTCACGAAATCCTATATATTTCACTAAAAACTTATAAAATCCGAATAATTTCATATGCTTTGAAAAACTTAAAAATTGTTTTTGATATGTCATGATCAGTTAAAAGATTTTATAAGTCTATGAGATCCTATAAATTTTTTGAACTAATTGGAATAATTTTTAATGTGACATAATCTGTTTAAAACCTGTAAAGTCCTTATAAAAAAATTTTGTAAATTTTTGAAAAAATAAATTCTATGAAAATTTCAATTACACTTCAAACTATGTATTACCTCAAAGATTCTGTGGTTGCAACTGCAGTATTGTCTGTCGTGACTTCTTCTCTAAATTGCCTTTCATTTTCATCAATGTCCCTTTCATCCGAACTTGCACATTTTGTAGAAATTAAGACTAGTAAGAACTGGCATACGAGCCGAATTTCCATTCTAAAAATATTAAATTATTATTAAATACGTTAAATTAATAATCGTTGTCAACTTCAGATAAAAATGAATCACTTTTCGGGATTCAAAATTAATTTTTACAAAACTTCTGTTACATCCGTCGAGTGGCAATGGTTACATTTTTTATTAAAAGTTTTACGTTAGCCATGACCGCCTTAATACTTTTAAAACAATTAATTTTTAAGAAAATTATGAATTTCAAGGTGGGAGGAAAATTTAAATTTTCCTATATTGGGCAATGATTCTCTTTGGGTTTTGACTAGAAATATTTTTTAAAATGCTGAATTTTTATTAAATTGCATAAATCTTCAACAGAAATGGTTAAATTTTTAATAAAACAAATTAATTTTCAAAAACAAGAGTAAAAAAAGATTAATTTTTCAACTAAAGGGATGAGATCTTAACTGAAATGATGAATCATCTTTAAAAAGGAATGTATAACAAAGAAATTTAAGTTTCAACCAAAAAGATAAATTTTCAACTAGGAAGAATTATTTTCTACAAAAAAATACAATTTTGGAACTAAACAGTTAAAATTTTTTCTAGAAAAGATACATTTTTAAATAAAGGAGTAATAGTTCATTTTTCAGTTTTAAATATACATTATTAATTATTATTATAATTTTTTTTAAAATGTGATAATTTTCAACCAAGAAAAATTACTTTTAAACGAAATTGTTAATTTTTTAATAAAATAATTAAATATAACTAGATTTTTTACCAAAGAAATGAAATCTCTGCCAAAAAAAGAATTCTAATAATCAGAATTAAACTTTCAGTGAATTAGTTTAATTCAAAGAAAAATAAACGAATAATTTTCAACCAAAAAGATAAACTTTATAAAAATAAAGAAGAATTCTCAAAAAAGTAAACAAATTTTCAAATAAATAATTACATTTTTAAACGACAAAGATCATCTTTTAAGAAGTGTAAGCGAAATTTCAAGAAAATAGTAGAATATTCGATTTGAAAATTTATTTTTACCAAAGTAATTGATATTTCTACCAAATATTACTTTTAAAAAAAACTGAATTCAGCCAGATGAGACCAATTTTCAACTAAAAAAATTGATTTTATAAAAGAAAAAACTAATTTTTAATCAATAAGTTAAATTTTTAACTAAAAAATAAGAATATTTAACTAAACCATTTTTTGTTAGGAAAGATGAATTTTCAACAAAATATATAAATTTTGAGTTAAATAGTTGAATTTACTACCAAAAATATACCAGAAGGACGAATTCTCAATAAATTCGTCCTTCTGGGTAGAAAATATATATTTTTGGTAGTAAATTCAACTATTTGACTCAAAATTTATATATTTTGTTGAAAATTCGTCTTTTCTAATAAAAAATTGTTTAGTTGAATACTTACATTTCTTAGTTAAAAATTTAACTTTTTGATTGAAAATTACTCTTTTCTGGTATAAAATTAATTTTTTTAGTAGAAAATTGGTCTATTTTCTTGAAATTGCGCTTATACTTGTTAAAAGATGATCTTTTTTGGTTAAATATTTATCTTTTTGGTTGAAAATTATTCGTTTATTTTAAAATTAAACTAATTCTAATAAAAAAGACACTTTTTACAACAAAGTAATCGAATTTTTGATAAAAAAAACTGAACTATCAGCCAAATATGGGATATTTCAATTTTCAGTTTCAAAAATTAAATATCATCCGAAGAGAAACAAGTTTTAAAAAAAGAGTTAAAATTTCAAACAAAAAAAAAGCATTTTTGAAACATAGGTTTAATTTTCAACTAAATACATGAGTTGCCAACTACAAAGAATAATTTTTAACTAAATAATTAAATTTTTTAACTTCAAAAGATAATTATTATATTATATTATAATTATTATAAAAAGGGATATTTCAACTTTCAGGTTCAAAAATTAAATTTTATTCAGAAAATAACGAATTGTAAAAAGAAGAGTTTAAATTTCAAACAAAAAAAAAGGATTTTTGAAAAATAGGTTTAATTTTTAACTAAATACATGAATTGCCAACTAAAAAGATTCATTTTTAACTAAATAATTAAATTTTTTTAACTTGAAAAGATAAATTTCTAATCCGAAATGGAATATTTTAATTTGGACTTAAATTATTAATGTTTAACCGAAACAAAACAGGGCTTTCAACAAAATAGTTAAATTTTTAACGAAAGGGAGAAAAAAACTTTTAACCTAATTGTTAATTTTCAACCCACGAATATGATTTTTCAAAATAAAAAGTTTATTTTGAACAATATTCAAAGTTGAAATATCAACCTAAAAAAATAAATTTTAATAAATAATGTTAGTTTTCAAACAAAAATTTATTGAGCTTTCAACAAAGAATAAAATTTGAAACCATAAAAGACGATCAACCGAAAATCAACCCAAAGATCTCCACCAAAAAAAGGGTAGGTTTTTAAGCACAGAGATTAATTTTTAACTAAACTGAATCTTCAACTCTTATACTTAAATTTTCAGTTGGAAAAATTATTTTTAACAAAAAAAAAAACAATATTCAAGACCAGAATTTTTTTTTTAAAAGTGTTTATACAGATTTAACTTCTCCCGACTCCCACTTTTGGAAAATTTACAACTTACTAGGACCAATATAGAATTTTTGCAGATAATTATGAAACTTAGAATAAGCGAAAAATCCCAAGTTTCCTGTACTGGGCTATAAACCTCTATGACTTTGAAAAAAAATTGTTTAACTTTAAAAAGTGTATCATTAGATTAACGCAGTAAGGAAATTCAAAAAAAGCTAATAATTTTTTTTGTAAAAAAATATAGGAAATAACAATTGGTACTCGACAGTTGTTTATCCAATTTTCCAATAACAAAAAACAGAACTCTCTATAAAAGCGTATATTATCATTTAGATCAAATTTCAGAATCAAATTAATTAACAAGCATTTGCAGTATAAACAATACTTACCTCGTAAATTAATTTAAGCACACTTTCTAGACTTCCCAAACCCCACCGTATGTATAATGAATGTTCACTCAAATTTTCACTTGTAACAAAATTCCATTGTTAAATAAATCTTTCAAATTCGCCATTGACTAAACGAAATTTCTTCTGAGTTCACTAGTCTTTATATCACAGAAAATGCACATTTTGAGAAAGGAACCGTTCGTAGGGATATTCGATGAATAACTGATGAGATTGCTCGACTTGGGTGTGAAGATCCTCATGACTTTGCACATACTCGTAACTGTATCACCCAGAAACGGTTAAGTAAACAATCAGCAAAGGTGATAAATTTCCTAATTGTTACCGATATTACGATCTTGGAAGCCGGCTAGGAAATTTTACAGTCGGCAGATAAGGACCACTCATTAAAGAGGAGTTGTGAATGTAACTCGTTTGTCTTTCAACGTTTTCAAAAGCAGTAGCCCAGTGAAAGTTTTTTTTTTACTGCTTTAAGTAGGTGTCAAGTACTTTGGTCATCAAATTGTTTGGCAGCATATCATCTCACATAAGTTAGTCGATTATCGAGTCGTCTGACCCATTTCATTTTATTACAGATCATACATTTACACAGGAACGTGAGAAAAGATTTTTTTGTTATTCGTAAGAGCTTTGAAGTCATTTGTTTATTAATTGTTTAAAATTATTTTTCATTTGCTTCTTGACCCAAAGACTATGAAATACTGAGAGAAGAAAAATTGCTGGTTTGAATTTTTAATTTTATAAGGAGAAATCAGTTATGTTCTTTTTATTTTAGTGTCTATATTAGACCTGATGATTAGCGAGTCGCGATAAAGTCCCGTTGAAACAGTCATCGAATGTGCAGGTGATAATTTGTTAATATTTTTCTTGTTAATACTAGTTCAGTTATGAGACCCTACGGTATATCACGAACTTTTGTTAATCAATTGTTTATCGTTTATTGAAATGTTTTCACAAAAATGATTTTTTAATCTGATGGAAGTGTTATTTGAGAAGGAAGCGGACAAAAGATTCGAGGTCATTTGTCAAAAATATAAGACAAATTTGATGATGATGATAATTTATTAATATTGTTCTCTTTATTACCTGTTCAGAAACCGTGTGGTATATCACAAACTTTTGCTAATGACTTTTTTTATCATTTCTTGAAATGTTTTCACAAAAAAGATTTTTCAATTTGATGGCAGTGTTATTTGAGGAGTAAGCGAAAGCTAATTCTAAATGATCCCTCGATAATTATACAAATGTGATGATAGTGATATTTTTTTAATATTGTTCCCGGTAATACCAGCTAAGTTATGAGACCCCACGGTATATCACGAACTTTTGCTAAACATTTGTTTATAATTTATTGAAATGTTTCCACAAAAATTATTCTTTAATTTGATGGAAGTGTTATTTGAGGAGTAAGCGAAAGCTAATTC